>CAJQUN010002447.1:0-26593 GCA_907163345.1 Haberlea rhodopensis | reverse complement strand
TAAAGTCAATTCCAGTATGTATGAACAAACCTTTTGCAGAAAGTCGAGCTTTGTGCTTTTGAGCAGCATCCATCTTCATTGAATTTGGTTTTGTAAATCTACTTTAAAATGACATCATCTTTATTTTAGGAGGATAAAGCAGGCTCCAAGTTTGATTTTTTAGAATAGTGGTTATATCAGTATCCATAGCTTTTGCCAGCTTTTTCTTTTTACAGCCTTCTCAAAATTCTGTGGTTCACAAGAGAAAAAATGATAGATCATAAATTTCTCTTAGTGGATGTACATTTCTCATTGGGGATTCTCAAATAGAATCTGAGTCAATATGTTTTGGCTGTGTACTGGGATTTACGATGAATTTGCACTAGAATCTTCTGTTTTGATTTGACTCAATTGGATTTTTATTTCTCAGACTATACATTCATTTCGTCAAAATGCACATCTCTTGAAATTATTAATTCGTTTATTTTGGGTTAAACAAACGATATATCTTTGATTCACCACCATAACCAATAAAAAAATATTTCATATTTTTATCGAATTTTCTCTTTGTTGTGAAGGAATAAGAGAATAAACCAAACATTCAAAAACTCGAAGATGTTTGATCTGGTTACGCTTGTGCCAAGCTTATATGGAGTTGTTGTATGGCTTTTGTGGGTGATTGTTGAGGATGTATGCCGCCAGTGTTAACAGCTTCAGTCCAAAAGGTGTTGAGAAGACCTTTGCTTTTAATGCATGTTCTGGCCATTTCAACAATTATTCGATTTTTCTTTCAGCTACAGCATTTGTTGGGGTGGTGCAGCATGTTGTTAACTGCCTTCAGATTCCTTCTTGACTGCAATATTTGAGAACTCTTTAGACAAGAATTATCCACGCGATCAGTTCTGAGTGTTTGAGCTGGAATTGTTATGCTTTTCAACATCTTCTTGAACAGGACAAATATTCCAAAACTTCTGATTTTTGCTCTATGAAGTATACCCACATCATCTGCTAAAATCATCAACAAAAATAAGAATTTTTTATTTTTTTTTTGTTTTCAAATGATGAGGTCCTGTGGTTGGTCCAAAAATGTCAGCATGTATCAGTTCAAGAGGTCATCTTGCTCCAAGCAGTCTTAGGAAAGGTAATCGGCGCATTTTTCATAAATACATCCTTCACGTGTTTGATCCAATAGTGCAATGTCGGGAGTCCAATCACCATGTGTTACAAACATTTTCAGTCCATGGCATTTCAAATATCCATATTTTGAATGCCATAATAGGGATTCTTCATATTTTTCAACTTTTAACAAGATATTATTATCTAGTGGCATTGTCAGTGGAAAACATTATTTGCGTCATTTTAATTTCCAAGATCAGTTTCTTATCTTTGTCCCTTATTTTGCATTCATTTTTGTCAAAACTAACAGAGTATCCATTTGAATTAATTGTCCAACACTCAGTAAATTTGAAGTAAGATTAGGGACATATATGATATTTCAATAAATTGGTGTTACATCCCTTCATACTCACATCTAATGTTCATTGCCTTGAACAAGTTATAATTACCATCTCCCATCTTGACTTTCGAAGAAAAACTTTCATCTAATTTTATGAAATAATCCTTGTGTACTGTCATGTGATTATTGCAACCACTATCCAGATACCATGTATTCAATCAATTATTGGTATCAGGTTCATAGAGAATAAAACATGATTTTTTTTATCGTTTTCCTCTGTGAAATTGGCTTCCTTTCTTTTATTTTTTTGTCTGTGCCAACAATCTTATGTGAATGATTAGGTATTTTACAAGTTTGGCATCTATCCCAAAAATTTTTGATACAAGACCCGATTTTGCAAATAAAAAAATAGGGTTAGAAATGATATTATCGCCACCTCTTTGGGTGTTGTTGAATCGTGGCTTTCCTCGTCCTCATCCACGATATCAGTAATTTTTGTTTCCTTCCTTTTGTTGAAATGTTTGGATGTGCTTGCTTCTCCACCTTTAATTTTTTTCTTCTCCGCCGTATTGAGTTACGACTCAAAGGCTTGCGCAATGGAATGGCCAACCAACTTACTCACCCTTTGCTCATGGCTTCTAAAGTACCATCAGCTCCACATCGTGAGTTTGGACAAATCTTTTGATTCTTCAATAGCAGCCACAATATATTCAAATTTGTGGAATGCTTCACAAGAGTTTTTCAACAATCTTTTTTTCTGAATGTTATTTCCATAACTTTATTTGATTGATTACCTCACAACACGTGAAATAAAAGTTCGGAACATTTCATTGTCTTTCATAGCTAAATTTCAAAATCATGCCATAAAGTTTGAAGTTTAATGGATATACTTTCTCGGACCCTTCAAACTCCAATTTCGAATATCTCATACATATATGCAATTTTTGGCACCCATAATTCTAGAAATATGGATCGATGTACGCCCTGGTGGGATGAACAATAAGGCTTTGGTATCTTTTCTTGCATTTCCCGGTACTCCTTTTGTTTTGCTTGAGTCCATGTTGCCAAAGTTTCGTTACATTCCGTTCTGGTATCTCATTCTCTACTATTTCCCAAAGATCTTGAGAAATAATTAGAGTTTCAGTAAGACTCTCCAAAATTCATAATTTTTCCTACCAAATATAGGTATGGATGTAGTTAATGAATCTTTAGACATTTTTTTTATATTGGAATGATATATACAAAGGAGCTTTTTAGTATATACTAGACATGACTCTGATACCATGAATTGTCGGGTACCAATTCTTATAATGATTGAACAACTTGAATTTGGATTAAATTGAAAGATAGAGCAAGCAAACAATTTCGGACACTGAACAGTATTCCTAAAAAAATTATGGTAGGAGCAAGATAATAGAAGAAGGCCAAATGAAGAAAATGAGTTTATTTTTTCTCACACTTTTCATTACATCATTCCTAGCATTTATAAGTATGGTAATGCATTAAAATATAAAGATAACAATCATTAATTTAAATATGTATTACAACCCACAACTTTTGACTAAGCTTTAATCTAAACCTTATCATGTCTAGATATGTTTCTTGCATTAAATGTAAGACGACAATTTGATAATTCAATGAAATACATTACAAATTATTATTATATTTTACATCTTTAAATTCAGGGTAAATTTTAAAAAATGATCTCGTAGAATACGAGTATAATACTAGTCTCAAATTTTTATGATTAATCAAATATAGCGTGATTCAAATATGGCTGATAAAAATGGCCCATTTTTCGCTATCCCTGATAGTGAACACCTGGGAAGCCGCCAAAGAATGATTACGGATCAATGATACTGACTTTTCCAACCCGCCCATAACAGCAGGAATGGGGATAATTGGATACAATTACGCCATGGTTGGTTAACCAATTACGGCCCTTACTGGCGTGAAATGAAGAAGATTTCGGTTTCGAATCTCTCCCCCAAGAAAGTGGCCACTCTTGATGTACGTGAGCTTGAGGTAAAAGCAACGATGAAGTCATTATTTGATCAGATTAGAAGCAAGGACTGCTAGAAATCTAAGGTTTGGGGATAATTGATTTATTCAATATCAATTTTTTCCAAACCTTAGATTTCTAACACAGGATAAGAGCAGCAATATATTCTGCTTCTGTATATGAAGTACAACTGTCTTCTGTTTTTTAAAAGACCAAGAAATTGGTTTTGTACCAATACAAAATATATATCCAGATGTGTCTTTACTGTCATCAATTGATCCAGCCCTATCACTGTCAGTGTTGCCAATTACGCTATTTTCATTCTTTGACATATTTGATACCGTTATTTTTTGTTCCCTTTAAATACCGTAGTATTCTTTTGGCAGCGAAAAAATGATTTTGACTTGGGTCGTTCATAAATCAGGATATCATGTTCACTGAATGAACAATGTCTGGTTTGGTATTAGTAATGTATATTAATGAACACCCTAGACTTCGATAAATTGTTGTGTTAGCTTTTTTTGCTCCATCATTTTGTTGTAATTCTTCCTTAAGGGCTATTGGAGTTGTTACAAGATTACACACTGACATATTAAATTTTTTCAGCAAATCTTCTGTATATTTTCTTGAGAAATAAAAATTTCTCTCTTTTTCTATTGCACTTGAATGCCAAGAAAATATTTCTAAGGCCCAAATCTGTCATTTCATTCACACTCTTTCATCGTGGCCTTTTGGATTCCTCTAGCATCATAGTGTTAGTGTGAGTATATATCAAATCATCAGCACAAAAATGCATACTATCAAAAATCATTGGTACCTCATTTTTGACATAAAGTGTAGCTCACTTGGGCTTCAGTGAAATCCATTATTTGTAAAATAATTGTCAATTTTACTTCCAAGCACGAGGTGTCTGTTCAAGCCATAAAGAGCTTTATGGAGGCGGTGCACCATGTTTTCTTTGTCATTTACTATCTAGCCTTATGGTTGTTCTACATAGACTTCTTCCTGCAATTCTCATTTTAGAAAAGCTGATTTGACATCAAGTTGGTATCGTTTCTTTCAATTTTTGTCTGTTCCAGCAGTTTTTATATGAGTGATTTTTGGAATTTTACAAGTTTTGCATCTGTTACAACAATTTTTTTGATTCATGACCCGGTTTTTTACAAATAAAGCATGAAGGGTAGAACTGATATTACCACCACCTCTTTGGGTGTTGCTAAATTGTGGCCTTCCTCTTCCTCGTCCTCGTCCACGATATCTTAATTCTCCATATTCTAATTTTTTCTGCTCCGCCATATTGAGTTTAGACTCAAAATGGAAGGGCCGACAAACTTACTCATCCTTTGTTCATAGGCTTCTAAAGAACCCATAAGCTCCACCATCGTGAGTTTTGACAAATCTTTTGATTTTTCAATCGCAGCCATGATATGTTAAAAATTTTTATGGCAAGCTTCCAATATTTTTCCAACAATCTTTTTTCTTGAATATATTTTCATAACTCTTTATTTGATTGATTATTTCAACAACACGTGAAATAAAGGTTCGGACACTTTCATTATCTTTAATTGCTAAATTATCAAATCTAGCCATAAAGATTGAATTGTAATGTAGTTTACTTTATCGGACCCTTGAAACTTCAATTTTAGAATATCGCATGCATCTTACAATTTTTGGCACCCAGAATTCTAGCAATTATTTTGTGCATGCACCATAATTCTAGGAAATATGGATCGATGTACGCATTGTTGTATGAACAATAAGGCTTTGACATATTCGAATATTTTCGCGGTACCCGTTTTGCTTAGCTTGAGTCCATGATGCCAAAGTTTAAGCATATTATGGTTCCGGTATATCATTCTCTACTATTTCCTAAAGATCTTGATAAATAAATAGAGTCTTCATTTGGACTCTCCATAATTCATAACTTCTCCCCCATCAAATATAGGAATGTGTGTAGTTTATAAACCTTAAGAATTTTTTAATGGAATGATGTAGCAAAGGATTTTTATATATATACTGGACGTAGATCTGATACTACAAATTTGTTGGGTACCTATTATTAATTAATGCAAAGATTTAAACCAGAACTAAAATGAATCATTGAGCAAGAAATAAAACTTTCGTCAGAAGAAGTGCTGAGGAAGAAAAAAAACAGAAGAGAAAAGAAAGGCAAGGAAGTGAATTGAGCATTTGATGGGGAGAACTTTTCTTTTCTTTTTTTCTTTTGGTAATCATCTTACTTGTACAACTCTTGGTGCCTTTATAGGCAATAAAGTTAAAAATCCAACACTAATTCAATAGGCATGCATATCAATAATTAATTAGAACATATTTTTGACAAAGTAGTGCATGATTGCCTACAACCAGAAAATAAACTTAGGTCCACCAATGCATGCTTATGTCTGAACATTAAATACAATATGAAGACTAACTTAAATATTACAAATTAATATTTTACACCCCTCCTTAATTTGTAGCGGATATATGATTCTTGAAGTGCTACAATTTTTTTGAAGATACTGGCTTTGTAAATGGATCTGCTATTTGCTTTTCAGTGTTAATAAATGTTAACTAGATTTTACCATCATTGACGAGATTTCTGATGAAATGGTGACGAAGTGCTATATGCTTTGATCTTCCATGATTGACGGGGTTTTTGTTATAGAAATAGCAGACATATGTCACAGAAAATTTTGTTGGGACTTTTTGGCTCCTGTTGTAATTTTTGAGAATTTTTCGCAGCCAAATTGTTTCACAACCAGCATCAGTAGCAACAACAACAAGTACAATGCGAACATTTTCCATTCTTGCAACATGTACACAATGTTTCATTAAATTCAATTCCAGGTTGTTGTGAATAACCTTTTGCAACAAGTCGAGCTTTGTGCTTTTGAACAGATCCATCTTAATTGAATTTGGTTTGTAAATCCACTTTAATCCAACCACGTCTTATTTTTAGGAGGATCAACCAGGTTCCCATGCTTGATTTTTTAGAATAGTGATCATCTCATCATCGATGACATTTTACCAGATTTCTTTTTTCAAAGCCTCTTCGAATTCTGAGTTCAAAAGAGAAAAATGCAATATTTGATATCATAAATTTCATCTTAGTGAACCTACCTTTCTCATCGCGGGATTTTGAATCAGAATCTGAGTCGAATATATTTTGGATGTGTGATGGATCTATTGAAAAATTTGCACCATAATCTCTTTTTTATTTGATTTGAATGGACTTTTATTTTCCCAGCCCCATGCTTTCATTTTGTCAAAATGAAAATCTCTTGAGATTATTAATTCATGTTGTTTTTGATTAAACACACGATATGCCTTTGATTCATCACTGTAACCACTAAAAAACAATTTTTTTGCCTTTTCCATCGAATTTCTCTCGTTGTTGTGAAGGAATGAGAGAATAAGCCAAACATCAAAAACTCGAAGATGCTTGATATCTGGTTTACGTTTGTACCAAGCTTCATATGTAGTTTTATTTGGATTGACCTTTGTGAGTGACTTCTTGAGGATTGTATACTGCAGTGTTAATAGCTTCAGCCCAAAAGGAATTGGGAAGACATTCTGTAATAATTGATAACTCTTTAGACAAGAATCTCTACCACGGTCAATTCTGAGCGATTTGAGCTGGAAATTGCTCTCTCTTTCCACCATCTTCTTGAACCGGACAAATACTCCAAAAGCTTCTGATTTTTGCTTCAAGAAGTATACCCCACATCATCCTGCTGAAAAAAAATTGTTGAACACTCATTCACTTCAGAAAAGGAGCGGTGCAGACTACCCAAGATGAGCTGACACTGGCTACCCAAAGCGGACCTAACACTGACTACCCAAAGAGAAGCTGATGCAGACTACCTAGAGAGGAGCTGATGGAGACTACCCAAAGTAGAATTGACGCAGACTACCCAAGAGGGACAAGACTCCCAAAAGAAGAGCAAAATCCCAGAAAGATTAGGAAAAGTCTCAAACAGATTTTCAGAGTCGAGTTAGGCATTACTGGCATCCATGCATAACTTGAGGGGTGGTGTTGAAAATAATAATCAAGTCAAATTTGACTGCAGCCAACCAACGAAGAAAAACGCGAAAATTAAGGCTGTTAAATAAAGTTAGGAAAATACAAATTGTATACGTAATTGTTTTATGTTCCTATAAATAACATATGTATTGTAATACTAGTTCGCTGGCACCATGCAAAATTAATGTTTTCCGCTGCTCTCCCATGTTATCTATAGGCGACGGACAAACCACTCTTCTAGACATATTTTTGTGGGAACATGCATCCACAAAACCACATAAACTTAAATATTAGTAGTAACTTTTTATGTGAATGATTCTAGTGTTCTTTTAACAAAAAAACCATATGTCAACAACTCAATCACACCAGGAAATAAAATCACGTGAATTGCAAAATGTTGTTTGAAAGTTTGAAATGGTGGCCTCCTGGTCCTAACAATATGGCGATGAATATTCGGATGAATTTAGCAGGCAGGGGAATTTTTACGAGAACAGGTGATGATTCCTTAAATGGCTAGTAAACTTCTTATAATAACACATATTTTTTTTCGAGAACAGGTGATGATTCCTTAAATGGTAAACTTCTTATAATAACACATAATTTCATCCAGGTATCAAAAAACACTTTCACATGCAAAATAATATCGTGATTGGAAACTATAGTAAAAGATGAACAAGAACTCCTTCAATCGGTAACATGTTGCGCAAGTGCACGACTCTTAATCTTCTCAGGAATTTTGCATATAATTTAAATATTTGCATGTATAACTAATCCCAAAGACATTAAATGAATATGATCTGCCAATTTCAATGGTACAATAGAAATGGATTCAACTCCAGTAAACATTTAAGTATTCTATCATTGCAGCCCATCTGATTCACCCACTTTAGTAAGAACTATAACTGCCTAGTGACAATACATGACAATCATGTGAAAATAACATGAAAAAAAATCAAACATCGAGACAACCACCAGACAAATCAATAAGCTGCATCTAGTGATGCACAAGTTCATGAAAATCAAGGCACTTACCTTGTAGGGCAAAAGCAGGGGTTACAATCTTTGATTATTATACACCAACCTACTAAATAGATTTGCAACCTCTTCACATTCACGAGCATTGTAGAACCATATTCCATTCAAAGAAAAGTATGCGCAACGATTATCGAGCCAACCACAACGACAACTTTTATGATTTTTTTATTCTTTCTTCTGATCTGCAGCACAAAATCTATAAAATCACAATGCATTAGACCATAATCAAATGAACATGGGGCGAGCTTCAACCAAGTACATATAATAGCTTATTCTTGCATAAATTCTAACAATCAATCCATATATAATCAAAACGACGCCGCGATATAGAAGAACAAACTTATTCGAGTCAGAAACAAGGGGTAAAGAATAAGCATAAGGCGTCAAGAAAACACTACATATTTCCCAAGAAACATACACATGAGACATAAAAATGACGTCATCAAATAAATCCACAAATGATTTACCTAGTCCTGAACTTGCCAAATGGATATAAAGATCCGAACCGAGGAGGGCTGACCCAGTTGTGAACTTCTGGATATCCATCAAGGTTCCTCTCCAGAACATACAACCAATACAAACATCATACCCGTAGGCTATACAAGAAAAATTGCTCAAGCATCGACCTCCACACTCATTTTCTGGGCCAGACTATCGGCCGAATATCCGGAATTTTCAGACTTGAAGCTTCAGAAACCCATATTCTCTGATAACCACATCGTAAAAATAAGCTAACCATCTACCACAGAGCAATCAACCATAGAGAAACAGTAAGAGGAGGAGAAATGGAGGTGCCGGCATATTGCAAACTTGGGAGAGCAAAATAACCCTAATAAGTAGAGACCGAGAATGAATAAGCCTGGAAGAAATTAAATAAAAAAATAATAATTAAAGTTACTGTTCGTTACTTTTCGAAAAGTAGACTCAGATTATTGTACTTATTATATTGTCTAATTACAATTGGAAAATGAAAATCCATAAAATGATAAACAACCATTTTTCCTCCAAACCTTAGATTTCTAACGAGGAGGGGACGTCGTGGTGGATATGAAGGTCTTTGGGGATTGGCACTGAGATTAATGTTGAGAAGAGTTGCAGGAGATGTGGAGAAGAAGGTGGATTTTGAACAAGAAGGAGAAATGGAGACAGTTAATCAGTGAATTCTTCCAATTGATGACTGTTTTTACTGTATCGGATGTGCTTCCATGTCTCAAATGGTTGGATCTGATGTTTAGTAGAATGCACTGTTCTATGAAGAACACTGGAAATTATTATTCAGTTTTCGAGCCAATCCGGCTATTTTATATTATCTGAATAAAAAAATAGCTACTTACAATTAAATAATAATAATGTTCTTTTACAAAAAACAAAAAAGATAGACTGACTTTAACTAGACTTTTTAAATAAGAACTAAAATATGTAAATAAATAGCACAGATAGTAACAAATGAGATAAATTTATACAACTATTATTTTATGTTGCTGAATGTTGGAGTAGAAAATATATATTTTAGGATGTATTATTCGAATATATATATATATTGAATGTATATAGAGTATTTAATAATGCAATATGTTAAATATGTCAGAATACCTAAAAAGATCAAAATAATGTTGTGTTTCTCCGTGGTTTGGTGTATGGCGATGGGATGCTGGTAGCTTGTGCCACGTTATGATGCTGTGTTCTTTGGCATCTGTTTGTTTGTGAAACTATATTGATCAAACATTCTGGTACCACGATGTAATAAAAACTAGTAAAAGTAATAAACACTTGAAAGCATGAACTAGAAGTAAATAAATAAATTGATTATGTTTTTTAGTTTCATCAATTGTTCATCCTCCATTGTCGTGCAAAATCGATTGAAGAAGGTCGTTTCTTGTTTAGAAGTCTATATCAAACGTACATGAATAAAATGAATTTTTGATCATACAATGCGGTTCGTTTAACCAAGCCACCCTGCTTAAAATCTCAATCTGTGCTACATTTGATTTCAGTCAAAGAAAAACAAAGTTCTCATACCAAGAAGATGAATCATGATTCAGGTATATGAGAATTCATAAAATGCAACTATTTTGATCCTTTGCTGCTACACAAGATCAGACAGGCACCAAGCTCTCGATGAATGGTGTGAGCATGGTTATGTTGGTGATGCAAACGACCATTTTTGTAGAACTCCTTCGTCTCCAAGTGAATAAAGTTCTTGAAATCTCCATCACAAACATGTAAAGAATTATCTTCCCCGGCACCAGAAAGAACACTGCGGTGTCTTCTTCCCCGTGCCCTCTAGCAATGCACAGCACAGTAACTTGTGAACCTAGCATGTCTTGAAATTCAGAAGAAACTGGATTCAGATCCACCTTATAGTTCTCAAACCATACTAAATCATGCAGCAGTTCAGACACCTTCAAGATTATCCTCTTCCGTTGGGAATACAGAGAAATATAATGCAAGTGTCCGTTTGATTCCATCACGTAATTCTTTCGACTTCCACTATTATATTTTTTATGGGTCAAGACTCTAGGTGGTGTCAAACAATCCCCGTTTCAAGATCGAGGTAATATGATATTGCATTGATTTTCCTTATCCAGTAGATGCCATTGTTCCAGAAAATCCCGTTGAAGAAAGTAGTTTCATCTGTAGCGGTAAACGCTTTCTTCAAGCGGTTCCATGTACGAGTTTGTGAATCAAAAATTTCAACCCAGTACCAAGAGAAATACTTATTGTGACTCCTGATGCAGATAATTTTGTAGTAAGGTGATTTTTCCGGATCGAAAGCAAAGCAAAGTCCAGAAATATTTTCTTTTTTTTGTTCCCGCTGCTGTCGATCAAGATATTTCTTGATTCAGCAGTGATCGGATTGAATACACAGTAATTTTTTGCTCCGTAAAGGGTTTTTCTTACCTCGAGAAATAGTAACCCATGGGAGATTGCAAGATTCTTGAGTAGGGAAAACCGAAATCATATGGCCGAAAGATTTACTCGTTGGGCTGAAGTAAAGAAAACATTTGGGTTCGCATGAATGATGAAAGAAGGGGAGGTTCGGGAGCTGCGGTGGTGGAGCGCATGCAGGCGGCGGAACTGCTCGGGGGAGATGAGAAGAATCCACTTTTACTTACTAATCTCATGCGGATCAAGGGTTTTGCGGGGACGAAGAGAAGAATCGTCAACAATAAATCATCATTGTCGACGACTTTCGCCACAGACGGCGGGACTCCCGAGCTTTTCCGAGCCATGAAGGCGGATTTGCAGTAAGAGAATGAGAGATTGTGCTAATTTATTTCTACAATGATGCAGTTTTATATAGAGAATTTTCATTTGGTTCTTGTTTTTTATATAAGAATTATATTAGGAAAAATTATGACCGTTCGATCTATGATTTGAACAATAACGAATCAAGCCTCAATAGAATCTTGGGTTTGAATTTTCATTTTTTTAAATTATTTTTTCTCGTAAAAATAAAGTTATAATGGAGTGATATTTTGGAAATACAATTTGATGTATTTTTTTGGGATTAAAAATACTTTGGAAAAAAAAGAAATTTTCACAAATACATTGAATTTGGTTGGGTTGCAAATATGCCTTAAACTGGGGTTTGAGGGGGCGGCATAATATTAAAGATGAGCCGCTTCTGGAGAAAACGACTCCTCAACAAGCAGTAGCCGCCCACCGTGTGGGCGGCTACTCGCTAAGTAGTAGCCGCTTACACAGTAAGCGGCTACTGCTTAATGAGTAGCCGCTCCCACCGTAGGCGGCTACTCAATACGGTAGGTGGTTTTCGGGTGCTACTCAATACGATGGGCGATGGGCGGTTCTCTGTGTGCCATCCGCCAACCACCTACCACCTGCTCCATTAAATCGCACCTCTAACTCAAATTCATCTATAAATTAGATCTGTAGCTCTAAAATAATTTATAAGATAAAATTTTGTTTTTGCTCTGCAATTGGTGTGGCTTTTGTCTTTTCTCTTCAATTCATTTTGTCTCCTCTCGTCAGAAATAAATTATTCCATCTACATTATTCAAGGTTAGTTGATTATTAGAAATATTATAATTTTTTCATATGTTTTTTTTATTACATAATTTTTTAAAATCAATTAAACAATTCATTATGTTTTAAATATGTACGTATAATATATTTTATAATATTATAATGATATATTAATGATTGATATGTGTGTTAATTTTTTTATTAATTTTAGGATGACATTAAATCGAGGTTCCGAAGATTCAACTATATTATATCTACAATCTACGCTATCTCTAGTGTGTTTGTTCCGAGAATATTGATAATATTCTAAAGGTGACGCGTACAGATAACCTTATATGAGGATTGTATAATGAGAACGTGATACACGATCGCGTTAGGAGGCATATCATTGATATGGGATTTTACGGTGTTTTGCAATCTGGTTACTGTATGTACGATAATCATTTGATTATCGCTCTGTTGAGCGATGGCGGCCTGAGACCCATACATTTAATTTTAGATTTGGTGAAGCTATCATTACGTTACAAAGATATTTCAATAATTTGGGGTCTGAAAGTTGATGGTCAACCAGTAACTGGGGTAGATGATTCACAACGTGTGAAGGAATGGCAAGAAACATATCTTGAGTTACTGGGATTTGAGCCTCCCGAAGCAAAATAAAGGCGGTCACCTAAGAATGACTGCTCTAGACAATCATTGCCGAGCTAATCGTATCTCTGATATGAGCTCAGAGATTGATGTAATAAATACACTCGGTGTATAACTTTGATGATTATAGGTGGAATTTTGCTTCCAGATTATATGTATAGTAGCGCTGTAAAACTCATGTATTTGCAGCTACTTGAAGATTTGGAAGAGGTGAACACATATAGTTGGGGCAATGCAGTATTGACTTTCTTATACCGTGAAATGTGCAATGCATCAACGATAGGAAATGCACTATCACTAGCCCTTTGTATATTTTGCAGGTACGTAATATTTTTCTCTACTAATAATACCTTATCCGTTTTTTTAAAATATTTTCATGTTTATTGACAGATTTGGGATGTTGTCTCTTCACCGGGACATGCATGGACATTAACATCGTCTTCATCATGCATCTCATTAGCCTCAGTACGTGTTCTCCAGAATCACTCGATGAATTATCGGGTTCACTATCACTCATGTAAACATCTCGATGACTATCTCCGTGTACGTCATGTGTGGCTGGTGCATCAGTTGCTGCCAACATAATTGTATGCTCCGAACCACCAACATCAGGATCAAATACATTATGAATTGGTGTAATTTCTTCTCGTAATCCCCGAACTTCTGCTGTGTTTGGCCAATATATAGGATTTTATTCAGAAGAGCCGGTTATATATTGATCCCAATGTCCACTTCTATGCTCGAAATAAGGATAATTTGTTGTTGCTCAACATCTCGAACCGCTCGAAGTAGAAGGTTGGTTGATCATGGACCACCATATTGCTCAATCCTTCAGTGACATATGGACGATTTTATTCTGGTCCTTCAAGACCAAAATCATGATTACTTGCCTCTATATCGACGTATAAATGCAACATCTGCATATTGGGACATTCCATTATAAATTGTAGAATATCATCATCTACAATATTGATTGATATTTCATTCCAAGACGATTTCTCCATGAATTGATATTTGGTTGACAATTGATATTAAACATCATTGGGTCGATGTTTAACTTTCTATGTGCTAGTGAATTAAATCAAATAAAATAATAGAACGTGAAATTATAATCGGTCTAACTGGTGGAATGCTATATTCGACCGACCTGTTGAGTTAATATAATATACCACAAAAATATAGAGCACGGAAATCGAATCTATTTGAACAAACTAAGAAATATTTTGATTCAAACTTTTGATGTACCGAAAATATTGAAAGAGCAATTTGTTGAAGGATTCTGGTGTCGAAAATATTTTATCTTCACGTTATTTATACACATTTTCAGATATCAATTTTCGTAAAAGTTAAAAGTTCACGGGTGTAATATTTACAAATATTTCATATATAATATGATTAATTTTTTGTCGGGGTAAAAGTATGAAATAAAATAAAAAATTTATGTGATGGGAAGCAAAAGATACACGATAAAGTTGGTGTGAAGTGACGTATAAGTTGACTATATATGCTACGACGAGACATAAAGGAGCACGCCACAACGGACAAACACTACTACGAGACATAAAGGAGCACGCGACAACGGGTAAACACGGGTAAAGTTAGGAGCCGCCTATATAGGCGGCGACTCCTAACCAAGGAGTAGCCGCCCTCGTTGAGGGCGGCTATTTATCAAGGAGTAGCCGCCTTTGTTGAAGGCGGCTACTAACCAAGGAGTAGCCGCCCTCAACGAGGGCGGCTACTAATGAAGGAGCAGCCGCCCTCCTTGAGGGCGGCTGCTACCTTATGATGAGGTGTCGCTTAACCTTAAACGGCTCCTCATCATGTCATAGCCGCTCCTTCCAACAACGGTTTAAGGTATATTTGCAACCTCCGACATTTCGATGTATTTGTGAAATTTTTATTTTTTTCTGAATTGTTTTTTAAAAAAAGCCATTTTTTTTTATCAAAACTAGTTATCATAAAGATTTAGTGTAAAAATATATAATTTGGTATAGATATGAAGAATATTTTTTTCTTTTTTAAACTAAATCATCAAGACTACGACTGTATTTGCAAATGCTTCTGAGGATTGCTTATCAGTTTTTCATACTAGAAAAACAGATTTTGGGTGTTTGATTTTCTTTCTTCTGCTATTGCTTCTCTAAAAAACATTTAAAAGTATAAGAATAGAAACAAGTTATGAGATGTTTCAGGCTCCTTTAATTGAACAGTGTCAATTTTGTAATTAATTAAAGTTCAATAAGTTGTTTTTTGATTTAATAGCAGTCATTCAATATTTTGCTTAAAAACAACATTTTTAACTTTAAGCAACATTTTCTAACTTTAAACAATTGCAAACATTTTCGAACCGAACCGATATTTTTTTAAAAGAAAGAAAAAAAATTAAAAAGCAACAGATCGGATCGACCCGGAACAGTTGGGACCGGATCGGATCCGATCCAGTTCCTTACCGGATTGGACCGTTTTCAGCATTACCGGATCCGAAACCGGCTGGTTTTGGATCGAACAGGACTGGGCCGATCTGGTAAGCACCCCTGCTCATAACTCTGCAGATTTTACAATTTCTTATTCAAAATACTTTTTGTTGTTTATGCTTAAGTTTTAAAAAAAATATTTAGCAAAAAAATTGAATGTTTGCTAATAAAACAAAAAAAACCATGTTAATACCTCAATTAATTACAAAATTGTCAGCGTTCAACTTAAAGCAGTCAGAAACATCTCATTATGTGATTCTCTGCTTCGCGCTTTTACCTTCTTTTTTTTTAAGAAAAACAATAGCAGAAGCAAGTAAATCAAACACGAAAAATCTATTTTTTGGTCCAGATAAGTATTTCTCAAAAATATTTGCAAACACACCTTTAAACTTCTTGGAATCAAAGACAATTGATGAGATTGAACATTTTTTGCTTACTGAATTTGAATGTTGGTGATGTCAAATTTTATGTGTCACTTCCACAAATAGATATGATAAAAATAAAACTTGTATGTGAATGAGAAATATAATGTGAATGAGAATATACATAAGTACTTTCATCGATGAAACAATAATCAATATTGACTCCTAGCAAATCACAACAAATGTTTCTTTATATCCATTCCACATAGATTATAGTGGTCAAATCGGACCAACCCATTCCAAACAACTTGTAACCCAAATGGATCAACCGCCCGTCTTTCAGCGGGCTGGAAAACCCCAACTCGACCCAAATTGAGGTAGGTGCGAGTTTGGCAGGTCAACCCACCAAAAAAATAAATAAAAAAAAAAAGTAAAAAAAAAAATTATTAGATTTCAATATATTAAAATTATAAATAATATACATATATTATCTATCACATATGACCAAATAGTTCAACACTCATTATCATTCATATAAAAAACTAAAAGTGCATAAAGTTTAACAAATCTAACAAAACTTTATAAATAATACAAAGTTCTTCAAATTCATCACCCATTAATATAATCATTTCATATTTTTCCTCCCCATCTCTTCAGTTGCGGACGTACCCTTTGCCAAGCCAGGGCAAGTCCTCAGCAAAAAATATATTAAAAAAAAATAACTAAATTTTTTTTTTATAAAAAATTGTATTTTTAAGGGCAAATTCATAATAAATCTCCATTAACCTAAAAATACTAAAATACCCTTGCTTTCTGACACATGAGTTGGTATGAAGCATATATAATTTTGGTACTAGTTACATATGAAGTTGGTATAAAACATATACAATTTTGGTACTAGTTACAATTTAAATTAGTATGAAATTATACTGTTTTGGTACTTATTGGTATAAAACCTATACAATTTGGTACTAAATATACATAAAATTGGTATGAACTTATACAACTTCGGTACTACGTATACATAAAATTGGTATGAAACCTATAAAATTTTGGGTACTTATTACACGTGAACTTGGTATGAAACCTATATAATTTAGTACTAATTATACATAAAATTGGTAAGAAACATATATAACTTCGGTAGTAAGTATACATAAAATTAGTATGAAACCTATAAAAAATTTACTTATTACACATTAAATTTGTATGAAATCTATACAATTTTGGTACTAATTACCTATGAAATTGATATGAAATCTTTACAATTTAGGTACTAGTTACACGTGACATTAGTATGCAATCTATACAATTTTGATACTAATTACAAATAAATTGGTATGAAACCTATGCAATTTCGGTATTAAGTATACATAAAATAGGTAAGAATCCTATACGATTTTAGTACTTATTACACATGAAATTGGTATTAGAACAATATAATTTGGTACTTATTACACTTGAAGTTAGTATGAAATATATGCAATTTTGGTACTAATTACACATAAAATTGGTATGAGTCCTATACAATTTTGGTACTAGTTACACGTGAAATTGGTATGAAACATGTAATATATTCGGTACTTATTACACGTGAAGTTAGTATGAAACACGTACAATTGTGGTGCTAAGTATACATAAAATAAGTATGAATCATATACAAATTTGGTACATAATACAAATGAAATTGGTAAGAAAACTATTCAATTTGGTACTTATTATACGTGAACTTAGTATGAAATATATACAATTTTGGTACTGGTTACACATGAAATTGGTATGAATCTATACAATTTAGTATTAGTTACACATGAAATTGGTATGAAACTTATACTATTTTCGATACTTATTACACGTTTAGTTGGTATGAAACATATACAATTTTGGTACTAGTTACACATGAAGTTGATATGAGTCCTATTCAATTTTGGTACAAGTTGCACATAAAATTTGTATGAAACATATACTATATTCGGTACTTATTACACGTGAAGTTGGTAGAAAATCTATACATTTTATGTACTAAGTGTACATATAATTGATATGCTATGAAACCTATGAAATTTTTGTACTATTCTATACAATTTTGGTACTAGTTACACTCGAAATTAGTATTAATCATATACAATTTTGGTAATAATTACACATGAAATTAGTATCAAACATATATATTTAGGTACTAGTTACACAACATTGGTATTAAACCTATATAATTGGTTATTAATTCGCATGAAATTAGTATTCAAACGTATAAAATTTGGTACTAGTCACACTTTAAATTGGTATTACAATTTCGTAAAACTTATATAATTTGGTACTAGTTATATATGAAATTGATATTAAAACTATAAATTTTGGTACTAGTTACACATAAAATTAATATTAAACATATATCATTTTGATAATAGTTACACATGAAATGGTATAAAATCTATACAGGGACGAACTTACACTAATAGTTGGGGGGCAGATGCCCCCCCCCTAATTTTTTTTTATAGGTATTAAATTCTAGGAAAAATGTTTAAATGTTCAAATTTTGTGGGCTGTAGTAATTGTTATACTAATATTGGTGGCCAATATGAGAGAAACCAAAATTTCCAAAAGAATAAATTATATGGGATTGGCCCTTGGGAGAATTAAACACATATCAAGCAAAATTAATAAAAAAATTCTAAAATCTAATACAACAACAAAATTTCAAATACCTAAATCTTCTCTTGACAATCGCTCGGCATTGCCATTCGGCATTTACCAGGTTCAATAAAATTATTTTATGTATTGATCAAGGTTTTTTTATTGAGAAAGTTTTTTTTATTTCGTATATTAATTAATTCAATCTGAACAAAAAAAGTGTGTAAGAACAAACGACAGTTGACTTGATGATTTAGGAATTTGAAGATTAATTAAATCTGGTCAGTCAACACTTTCAGATTTTAAAAATGTATAGATTTGGAATTTTTATTAATTAAATCTCGACAATCGACACTTTCAATCGCACACGACATTTACCATGAACAATGTTTTGGGTGTTGTCTGATTTAGAATATAAAATATTTTCCAGTGATTTTTTATGTTTTTATTCATTTGTCTGATATCTAGTGTTTTTATTATTGATTGATTGAAGTTTGTTGATATGGAGAAATTTCTCAAAAGAAAATCTACGATGGTAGAGACTTCTCATTATCTTGATCAAAATAAAAAAAACACGAAAATGTGGAAATTGATTTTGAAAATCTTCCAGCAGACACTGGACAACGATCACCAATATGGAGTTATGATGTTAATCATAGGGATCGCGTACGAAGGGCATATCTATTAAAGGAACCCTGTCAGCCTATTATGCATGACTTTCCCAAACAGAAATGGCAAACACGCGAAGAAGGTTCGTTGCTGATTGGTTTATACAATATCCAGATTGGTTGGAGTATAGCATAGACAAAGATGGCGCATATTGTCTTTATCGTTATCTTTTAGGACTCAAAGTAACCAAGGTGGGGCCGATATATTTGTTGGTGAAGGATTTAGAAATTTAAGAAAGAAAGAGAAGTTCGATCATCACGTTGGCAAGTCTAACAATGTTCATAACCAAGCAAAAAGAAATGTCTAGACCTAATGTATCAGAAACTTACAGGGAGTATTTCTGCTTTGTTAACAGGAAAAAAAGATAAAGATAGAGTGATGAATATCGAATTCGGTTGAATGCGGCAATTGATTGTGTTCATTTTATGTTGAGACAAGGATTAGCATTCCGGGGTAACAATGAATCTGATTTATCAAACAATAGAGGCAACTATCTAGAACTTTTTCATTGGCTTGCTGATCACAATGAGCATATACAAAATGCTTCATTTAAAAATGCTCCTAAAAATTTACAATTGATATCATCTAACATTCAGAAGGATATTTGTATTGTCGCTGCTGCTGCTGAAACACCTTGTGCAATTATCAAAGATATAGATGAGGCATATTTTGTTATTTTGGTCGACGAATCTCGTGATGCATCAGTGAAAGAACAAATGTCAGTTGTTTTAAGATACTGAACAAAGAGGGAAAATACTTGAATGTTTTCTTGGTATCGAGCATGTTTCTAGTACAACTGCGGCTTCACTTAAGGCTTCTATTGAGAGGTTTTTTCTCTTTATATATCAAGGTTCAAGTATATCATGAGGTTGCATGACAAGGCTATGATGGAGCAAGCAATATGCAAGTGAACTTAAAGGTGTTCATTGTTTTGCTCATAAAGTCCAATTGGGTTTAGTAGCTGTTGCAAAGTACCATTTTCAAGTTCAATATCTTTTGAAATCACATCAAAAGTTATGAATATCGTTGGAGCATCTTGTAAGAGGCAAGATATTCTTAAAGCCAAACATCATGATAAAGTTATGAAAGCACTAAGGAAATGAGAAATTTTTAGTGGGCGTGGGCTGAATCAAGAAATTAACATACAACGACCTTGTGATACTCGTTGGGGTTCACATTATGCTAGTTTAATTAGGCTCACTGTGATGTTCTCCTCTGTAATTGAACTACTCGAAATTATTATGGATGATGGGGTAAGCATGGAGCAAAAAGTTGAAGCACGCATGTTGTTAGAAGCATTGCAATCATTTGAGATTGTTTTCACTATGCATTTAATGAAGGATGTATTGTATTACTAATGAGTTATCATTGGCATTGCAAAGAAATGAGCAGGAGATAGGAATGCTTTGAGATTAGTGCATATCTCAAAGCAAAGATTACAACATTTAAGAGAATGGATGGGATTCTCTATTTAATGAAGTCTCTAAGTTTTGTTCTACTCATGAAATTATAGTCCCTGAATAGTCGGTTTTCTGAGGCAAATACTGAATTACTTCGTTGTGTGGGATGTCTTAATCCTAGGGACTCATTCTCTGCTTTAACAAGGAAAATCTCATTGCTTTTGCTCGATTATATCCCAAGGAATTTTCCGCATATGATATCTTGTTACTTGATAATCAACTCGAGACTTATATCATTGATATGCGTACTAGCACTGAATTTTCAACAGTGGATGGAATTGCAGATCTTGCTAAGAAAATTGTGGAAACAAGAAGGCACATGATCTACCCATTGGTTTATATGCTTGTTACTTTGGCATTAATCTTGCTTGTTGCTACTGCGAGCGTAGAGAGAGCATTTTCAGCTATGAAAATTGTCAAAATCGATTACGTAGCCGAATGGGAGATGAAATTGGTATTAAACTTATACGACTTTCGTACTAATTGTACATGAAATTTGTATTAAATATGTACAATTCAGGTACTAGTTACATATCAATATTGATGTTAAGCTTATATATCGAAGAGAACGAAGAAACAAACAATATCAATTCAAACAACAATAACAACATTTTATAGAATCTTCTATATTAATGTTAATACAAACAAAATATCAATTTCAAATAACATCAATTTTAAACCTTACAAACAATATTTGTTTGTTCTCGTACTAATTACACATGAAATTGGTATGAAACCTATACTATTTTCGCTACTTATTACACGTGAAGTTGGTCTGAAACATATACTAGTTACACATGAAATTGTATTAATCATATACAATTGTAATTTGGTCCTAGTTACACATGATACGAATTAATACAAATTATATTCTCGCCTATGAGCATAAAGATTTGTCTATATGAGTTGTATGAATGTCTTTCACATTACTATTTTCAATTGGACATTGCATGCAATGGGTTTAAGAGTAAACATGCATGATGAATCGAGAATATGATTAGTGCATTATAAGGGATTATGTCGAATCGTGCATTATTTGTGATTCCGGATTGAATGCGTTTCAACTAACTGTATGATAGTTGAATCGTCATATTTATTTAGAATCTATCACTCGGTATAGGAGGTTTTGAATATGACCATATGTATTTACATCGTTGGAAATTTATATAGTCAACATGCGTAACTTCAACGAATCATTGTGCTATTTAAATTGTTTAATAGTTTATCTTAGGTAGACACATCAAGATGACTGTTAGAATGATTATTTCTATTTAACACTCAGAAGAGATAATAGAATAACATATGATTCTTTGGCTAATAAACTGAAGAACACAAACATAGTGGATAGGTGGACACATTAAAATGACTGTTGAGTAGCTCCGCCGAAGAGGATGAGGTCTTCGGCGAAGGCCGTGAGTATTGGTAGTGGCTTCTGTGGTGATCCTGTGTCCACAACGTTGCCCAGACGCGTCTTCATCAGTATCCCAGTAAGTTTCTAAGGGTCGATAGGTGCTTTGGGAGTCGGATACATCCACAGCCTGGATCCCATTCAAAAACCCATCACTCGTAGAAAATATGCTCGAATCCCAACAATAATTGCAAATAAAGAACCTATTTCTCCAAAAATGGAGAGTCGGATTCAGCTGTCGGTGTGAAATAGAGAGCTTGGTGAGAACTTCACCCCAATGCTCAACTCCGCAATTGGGGGAACTTCACTCCTCACCCTCCTCCGATCTAGCTTTGTGCGAAGTTGAAGGTCAAAAATGACAATTTGCAAGCATATCAAGATTATTGTACAAAAATGGATACCTAATACCTTGGGGTGGAGGGATGCTTTTTCAGCAAAAAACAAGGGTTTATACCGGGCCTTTGGGAAAACGAGGATAGCAGAAAATGTAACCAAACGCATGATTATGGTATTTTCCCACCCTAATCAACCCTAATCAAGGCAACCAAATATCGGGTTTGAAAGTCAACTTTGTGAAAAAGTAACTAGTTGATGTTATTGTGGACTTAGAATAATGGCGACAATTCTGAATTGCAAGATGAGATAATTCCCTTCAAGTATCTTGGGTTGCCGATTGATGCTAATCTAAGACGTTGTGTGATGTGGCAACTGTTGGGTCCAGCTCAAAATTAAGAAAGGCCCCACTTTATGAAGCCCATTTTGAAACAATTGGTTGTTGTTTAATTGGCTGGCAACAGATTTTCCAACACACGAGGAGAGAGAGAAACGAGAGGCAGTAGCATTTTTCTTGAGAAATAAGAAAAAGAGAGTTCCTGGCAGAATTTTCAAGGTGACGATACCACTAATGTAAGGACCCCCGTGCCCTTAACCCGTTATTAGTGTATTAACCAAAGCATTTAGTGCATGTAATTATAATGTATGGAAAACCCACTTATCACCATAACAAATCATGCAATAATAAAATTTCATATAATATCCAATTTCCCCCAACCAGGTCCATTTAACATATCATGCACCCTTGCAATACACTAACATGCTCTCAATTCATTTAGCAATTCAATAACCAATTGAATGCACCAATAAATGAAAAGAGAAAGGCCCTTGCCTTTTTATACAACTCATATACACATAAAGTGCCCACATGTGCGATCATCAACAAATGTATGGGTATCAAATGTATAAACACTGTGCTCAATACCGTCACTGGTACTTCGATCCCTGGAAGCATCTCCATTCCATAGCTCGAGCTCAACTCCAAGCCATCGAGTACCTAATCACCTGCCCAACAGAGAAAGCCCCCACACGGGGTGAGCATACCATACCACCAATTCAATAATCATAATATTACAGTTCATAATTTACAGAATGTAAATGCTATGAATTTAATTGATACTCCCCCGGATGGTATCATCCTCATACGGGATCCCCAGTATTGTCCATGTTCTCAAAATAACCAAACTCATCAAAATTCCAAAGCCAGTTCCATAATCAAATATGGTCAAATCATTAAATAAAGGACCGTAGATATCACATGTATCTAACCAATGATTCCATGTTTCTATTTCATTGCTCACTCCACAATAGCGCCATTTTAATCCACGTTACTCAACAGCGGCGTCATAATCGATCGCCGCTCGAAGGATTTTGTTTTTTTGAAATTTTAGAAAAATGTCGGGATTTGGAATCGAGGTTTAAGTGGCGGCTCATTTGTGGTCCGATTTTACTGAAATTTGGACAGCACCTTCAAAACTCATTGAACTTTGTTTTGATTGGTGGAAATTGAGTTTGGAACTCCGGAGTTGCAGATCTCGTGGCTGGAATAGTGCTACGATTTTTTTGGTGATTTTTTGCCAAACTTTTGTTCTTGGTTTATGATTCTTGTGTTGATTGTTGATAATCATTTGTTGCTGTAAGGACCCTAAGTCCTAATATCATCATCATTAGTGCATTTATCATCATCGTTAGTGGTTACAATTATAATATTAGGGAATCCTCATTTCATGCTTCCTAATTACGGCATGATTTCGATAAAATTTTCGACATAATATCCCGTAAACCTGATTCCCCAACACAATTCAATTCAAACAATGTATACACTTCATAATACACTAACATGTCCTCGATTCATTATGCAATTTTCCTAAATTAAATTGCATGCAACTCATAAATGAAAAGAGAAATCTCATGACATTTATACAAACCATATACATATATCAAAATGCTCACAGACGAGCATTAGCAATAAATGTGTATCTACTTGTATAAATTCTTCACCTCAACTAATAATGGTACTTTGCTCCTTGAAGCATTCTCAATCAACGGCTCGAACTCATTTTCGGAGCCAACGGAGTACCTGTTTTACCTGTTTAAACAGAAACAGCCCCACACGGGATGAGCATACCAACAACAGAATCTCAATATCATCGAATACACAATTAATAATTTACGGAATATAAGACTGCAAATTAAAATTATACTTCCTGAGAATTCCGTACTTATATGAGGTTTCCCACACTGTTCTTGTTTTCACAATATCCCAAATTATCAATTCATAATTGATAATGCATCAATCCATAATGTTCATATTTATCAATTCCATAATCGATCATCATTATTTCAATACAACAACGATTTATTGTAATTCTTATACATTTCAGTTCTCAATAGTAAACGATATCTCGTACTATCACATCGCACGCTCAATAGCAGCGGCACCATAAATCCATCGCACGCTCAACAGCTGCGGCACCGGCACCATAAACCATCGCATCATTCATTGGTGATCTCAATTTCGATCAATATATT
This sequence comes from Haberlea rhodopensis, assembly GCA_907163345.1. Taxonomy (NCBI): domain Eukaryota; kingdom Viridiplantae; phylum Streptophyta; class Magnoliopsida; order Lamiales; family Gesneriaceae; genus Haberlea; species Haberlea rhodopensis. Next base: position 1,593 of record CAJQUN010002447.1, on the reverse strand, counting down.
ATTCAATATGCATGGCAACAATTAAAACTCCAAGGTTCATCAACAACAATATATTATCATTAAACACAATAATAATATATTTACATATGCTCGTAAGTCACATGTACCTTAAAGTCAACAACAAGATTAGACGTCCTCGATAATCGGGGCTCGTACGATATCTATATTGAATATCAATTCAATATTAATATCTCCACAATAGTTCTCATAAATAGACCACATATATCATGCAAATTCGTCAAATGTTTCCTATCATAATCAGTCACGATTATTCGTACTCCGAACACTACTCAAATCGTTCTGTTTTATCATCTATTAACTTGAGTTATCAATTAACTCGATCGAGTAGTAAATATTTTCTAAGGTCCAATTCTTGCTACCTTATTTCATTGTTTAAGGTCTCCTTAGAATTTCATAAGTATCATAAAATCAATCATAAAACACCACATCTCAATTCCAAGAAGAAATAAAAAGTTCAAATCCACAGCTCGTGATCGATAGGCAACAGCTCGCGATCGATTGCGAGACTCAACCAAAAGTTTTCAACTTTCGGCCTCCGCGATCGATCGCGCTCTTTCCGCAAGCGCGATCGATCGCGGAAACTTCAAATCACCTAAAATGGCTGCGCATACACGCGATCGATCGCGATGCCTCTGCCGATCGATCGCGACGTTCCGTAAAAGCAAAAATCCACCATTTTCCACCTTCCAATTCATTATCAATACAAGCAACTCAATTCCAACCATCAAACTTCATAGAAACTAACATTATGCTCGTTACAAAGCAAAAAGAAAGAAAAACCCTTTTAATCAACAATACTTCAACAAATTCAAACCCATAACAACCAAATCATCATCAACATCATGCTACCATCAAAGTGTCAACTTAAAACTCATAAGCATGAATATCTTCCCCATTTGGCAAACAAAAACCAAGCTAGAAACAAGATTGATCTTTAATCCAAACTTCTTCAAAGTTTGAGGAGAAAGAGGGGAGGAGGGTTTAAAGATGAGGTGTAGGGATTAGTGGGTGAGAAATGGTGTGTGTACGTTTTGTAGTATTTTTGGCATCCACTTGCCTTTATAACCAATACACCAAACACCATTTCTATCAACACAATTATTACACCAGCATGGATTGTAGTCTCTAACTCATGTCATCAATTCCACAATTAAATTATTGCAACATAATATACTCAATCTCATAATAATTTAGTGGCTTATTATATAGTAGTAATTAGATCATAATATTTAAATGGATATAAATACAAAATAAACAAAATTTATCTTCAAATAAGAACGATAGTCCAAGTTTACCAAATAAAATTAAATAAAAAACAATAATCAAATTTTAAAACCAAATAATTTGTACACAAAACAATCCTTTAACAAATCATGCTTTCCAATTATTTGTTATTCATATGTATCCGATCTAAAACATGAACAACAATCTTAATAAAACTAATGACCACTTAAAAAAAATGAACTAATAATCAATAAAAATTAGTTTGTACGCAGATCATTCAAGAAAAGTCATACATGTCGATTTTGTTAGTAGTCAAAAATTGCCAAACAATCTTAAATAAGGTACATT
>CAJQUN010002446.1:0-26626 GCA_907163345.1 Haberlea rhodopensis | reverse complement strand
AGAGCCGTGATCGAATCTGGTTGGTTCTTACGAGCCACCGGAGGAAGCAGCGCGAGCTTATGACGCCGCCATCTTTTTGCTTGCGTGGACCTTCATTGGTGCTGAATTTTCCAGATGATCCTCCGCCAAGAAATTCTGGCGGCGGGTGATGATTTGTCCAGGTCGCAGATTCAGGTCGCTGCGTCCAAGCATGCTCGCCGGGAGTCTACGGTTCCGTCGGCGGATTTGGCGCCGGCAGTGGAGTTAAAACAGCCGGTGGTGGAAGATGTACTCTTTGGGGAGAGTAAGGAGTTGGGTTCTTCTTCTTTGATCAGTTCTGTGATAGAGATAGTTGTTGGGAAGCGGCGGAGGAAATACCGGTGGTCTTTTGGTAACACGCTAATCATGGAATTGTTGAAGTTCTTTTCTTAGGTTTTACTGAAGAATACAGTGATGTTTTGTTATAAATTTTAGTTTAGAAGATGATATGTAATTAATCATTATCAAGTCTCGAAGATAACTATTAGGTATGAAATAGTTTGGTGTCATCCAATTGTTAATGATAATAGTTTGAGATTCTTCAATTAAAAATTAGAAGAAAATAGACATTTGAATGCGTAAATGTATGAAAATAGATAATCTTTATGGACTAGAATAGGAAATACATATACAGAGTAACATTAAAAAAAAATGGAGATATTCAATCATAGATAGAAGATGCAAAAATTCGTTTACGATGATTTGATCTCCGGCGAGGTAGAACTAGCAATATACTTATACGTTAAGTAAATCATGATTTCGATTCTTTCAGAGAGTAAGATGACTATCGAAGAATATATAGTTTGAACTTATTTATAAAGATTAAAGTCTAAATGGATCAACGATGATACTCTGATATAAAGATGATGTATGTGTTACATATCATACCATCGAGATTAAAGATAGAGGTTATTGTAAACATAAACAAAAAAAATATAATTAAATGGTATTCATTTGAATATAAATTTTTTATTTGAATAACATGAAGCTTGATTAATGATTTGAATGTTTGATTGCATTTCACCGGCTTAGAATCTCATTTCATTTTCTTCTAGGTTTCCGCTTACCTTACCTTTCAGCAACTGAATGGGAAGTGGTTTAGGAAAGGCACAACCACACTGCACTGCTTTTTCTCCAATTGTGGGAGCTGCCTTAACGGGAAGGACTCCTAAATAAACTCACTCCAAACTGATAGAATTTTATAGTATGAAACCTTTCATTGTAAGGAAAATAAGCTAACAAGTAGTAGAGTGATCTTACTACTGATAGTCTGTCGTTTAGCCCATTAAGCTCCTTAATATCTTTCAATAGAATATGTTTTTGAGATTTGGGGTTTTTTGGCAGATTATCTCCCTATTATTTTCAAAATAGACGAATTATCCCCCGTGGTTTGAAATAGACATTTTACCCCTCTGTGATTGTGAAAATAAGCATTTTACATCATGTGGTTTATAAAATAGGCATTTTACCTACTTGTGTAGGGTGTATTTCACACATATTCACAAAAACTATAAGGGGGTAAAATAGATATTTTCAGAAATCATAGGGGGAATAAAATGCATATTTTTCAAACCATAGGGGCCTATTTTATAAAGCACATGGGATAAAATGTCTATTTTCAAACATTTAGAAATAATTTTGTATTTAGTAAACCACAAGGGAACTATTTGCCACTAGCTCTGAGATGCGCAGAGTATTTCATATCTTCCTTAATTTTTTTATTGTCACTAATGGTTAATGCTCACTATTTTATGTCACAACCTTGCATATTTTTCTTCTTTGTCTAAGTTTCTAAAATTCTGACTTTGTATAATAATAAATTTATAATTTGTAATAAATCATAGTAATATTTTAATTTTAATGACTATAATCTTCATAAAATTATAACTTGCGGCTTGGGTAAAAACTTACAGAAGGATGAGAAACGTCGTCGTCTCGTAGGCACCGCAAATCTATCAGTTCGAGCTATCAGCACTGGGTAACTACTGAAAATCACGCAAAGGAAATGGCAACGGCGACATATCCACCGCCGCCGCCGTTCTACAAACTGTACAAAGACTACTCTCAAGATCCCAGCTCCGCCCCCTCCCCACCTCCTCCAATTCAAGGCCCCTACGTTCTTTACGGCGCTAATTATACGGTATTTCTGATTGATTCACTTTGTTTGGGGATTTGTAGGATATCAATTACGATTTTTTGATTTTGTTCTGAATTGAGGTATATCAAATTAAATCGGAAATTTTAGGATTTATTGAATTTATTGTAGCCTGTTTCTACAGAAAACGAAAAGTTTTGGTATTTGGGGAGGTTCAGGTAAGAATTAAGATGCGATTTATTGCTGAAATGAGGTTGTAAAAAGTGCACATTTGGGAATATAGCAGCTATTGCTACAAAAGATGTTGTTTTTTTTTCCAAGGTTGACCCGAGGTCCTGAACACAGATTGCATGTACATCTCTTTGAACTTCTCTATTTCCAACTCTCGGGAATTACTTATATTTCCAGATCTTGAATTCTGTTGATTAACAAATTATTCTCCAAAATCTCTGATGGTTAGACTCCGCATTCAATTATGCAAATTGGTATAATGTACGATGAAATTTTAAATTTATCTTGTCTTTAAAATGTTTAGATCTGCTTGCATGTATGTCTATAGAATAGGTCGGCCGATGTGACGCGATGAAATTTTAAATTTATTTTCTCTGCTGGCGTCCGTAACGCATCACTTGTATCAGAAGTTTAGTGGAGGCCAATACACGTCACGCAATGTCGCTCTGAGCCTTTTCTGCAACTTGGTAACTTAACGAAGAGGACGGGAGCAGTGTTTCAGCGCACTGGAGAATAATTAAGCACATATGTGTCTCAGAGATATTCAATTATCATCAGCAGGAGATATGGGTATCTAAGGTTTTAAACGAAGGTGCACAGATGAGCAATACGAGCATTTATCCTGAAATGCGCTAGATGGAGGAGGGTTTAGCCGTTTTCAGATTTCTGGCTCAGTTGTGTCGTCTAGATGAACGTGATGGAGAGATCTTATGATTTTTGTTCTAATCCTCGTGTTTTGAACATCCTGTAGACAGATGATGTGCTTCCCGGTCTAGAAGAGCAAGGTGTACGTCAATTGTATCCAAGGGGCCCAACATCGGTATCTATGTCACTGTGTCACAGGCTCTTCTAACAATATCTTTGCAAACATTATATATTTATCGAATATTAAATTGCTATCTAAACCATTTTGGTCTTGATTACAGTCATTTTATGAATTCTTTTTAGCTTCTGCATGATCTGCCGTTTTGTTCGGACCTATTTTCTATTCCATAGAGGTGTTAGGATTTGAGTACCAGATTTCCTCTGTAGCCCATGGTTTTGTGAACCAAGTGTTTTTATGAGTCTAAGATGCAGTTTAAGTAAGTTAGCAGTTATACTCGCCTCTCATTGAGTTTGTATTCCATGTCCTCTTATTATATTCAACATGACAATTTATATTTTGGCTTGTTATCCACAAAGTTGTAGCTCCAACTTGCGTCTTTAATTGGTTCTTGTGTCTAATGAGCTTGAAAAATTCTTCGTTATGCTTCTGAAGTGGTTGTGGCTGCAGCAGTGAAGTTGCCGTAGCCACATCAACTTTTTGTACACTTTGTATGGGGGGTGTTAACAGGAAACTTGGGCATAATTGTGAAAACAATGGTAGAATCGAACTTATTTATTTTATCATTAAATAAGAAGATGAGAGGTTTCTTGGAATATATTTTATCTATACTGGTGTCCGGAAGTAGAAGTAGAAATATTCTAGTGCATGTAATTCGGCTAGTTGGTGTGCAAACTTTCTAGTTAGAGTATCCGGTTTCCCAGGATTTAGATCCTTGTTTGTGTCACGCTGGGTGTGAACTTGTGTTGAAAAAAAACCGACATGTCTTTTCTGCTAGATTTCAAGAAGGAGCTGAAATCACTTAACAGAGAACTACAACTGCACTTCTTGGAGCTCGCTGTTTCGTAGAGCGGCCATCACAATATGCGAGGAGAGTGGAAGACATCTCACTTATTTTCAAGAACTTGCATCACCTTCTCAATTCTCTGCGTCCACACCAGGTAAGTATTTCCAGAGTCGTACAAATATATTTTTCATATTTGCTTGAATAATCCAGCATTCTGGCTTTGCTTTTACTTTCTCAAGTTGTACCTTCCTTAATTCAGGCCAGAGCAACACTGATCCATATCCTAGAACAACACAGATAGAACGTCGAAAACAAGCTGTGGAAGACATTAGTAGGTACATATGATAGCAAGTGATTTCTTAACAGTAAAAGTTACTCCAGACTTGTTGAGATATCTTAATAATGTGGATACAAATCACCATTGGTACTCTGTAATTAGCACTTTAATGGATATAATATGTCATACAACATAAATGTAACACCATGGCATGGCAGTCCGAAGATCCCACTCGTAATAAAAACACACCCTTTTCCTTTTACTTCACTAACAGCAATGAGTTTTTATGCTGATCTTGTTGCGAAATGTATACCGGTAGAATTACAAAATGTTGTCCTGTGTGTGATCAGGAGAAGAGAAGAAGCAAAGAGACTTCTAAAGGAGGCCCTTGGAACCTTAGATGGACAGTAGAAACCTGTGACAAATGGCTTTTCTTGATAAAATCTGCTACTGCAAATTGATGGACTTGACATTTGTTCAACGAGGTTGTAAGTGATTTCGTAGCTAAGTTCCATCATCGTTTTAACTTTTGTTTGTTGGTGTAGAATGTGGTGACGCTTCGCGCGGTATCTACTTTGTTTGCATGAATTAGTTACTCTCTGTATTATTTTTTAGTAATAGTTCTATTACTCTCTGTATTATTTGTATCTAAATACTAATATATATATATCAAAGTACATTAGTAGTTCGTGAGATATAAAAACGAGATGATGTGAGCTCGTGTTGGCTTCAAAACAAATTCCGAATCATTCATGCCTATCTCGAATTCAATAAATTTAAAAAAGCTAAATAAATAATGTTTAAATTGATTGAAAACATGGTAGATTTATATGTTCACTTGGGTTGCAAGTTCCACCATGAACACACATATATATATATATATATATATTAGGGGTGTGAAACGGGTTGGTTAACTGACCGAAACGAACCGAACCGAAATTTTTGGCTGTTTTCTGTTTTAAAAAAAATATTTGATTTTCGGTTATAGGTTTCGGTTAACCAAACCGAAAATCGATTTTTTTACTTTTTATAATGGTTTATAAATTTCGATTGCTTTTTAAATGGTTTTTAGAAAAGTAATATATTTTTTAAATTTTTTATTAAATTAAATTTAAAGAATGGTTCAAACCGTTATGAAACGACGGTTCGGTTCAAAATTGAATCGTTGTACACCCCTACTTTGGAGTGTAATGATAAATTAAATTTAATGGACACCCTCCTTCCACGAGTTTTTCCGATTTAACAAAATATAGAACAAACTCGAACTACTTGCACATGGTTTGATTTCAGTTCCTAATGGTTCTCACGGCGCGATCCATTTAATCGTGCACATGTCATGCCTTTGCCGACCCGTTTCCTCTAAACCCATTTCCATTATTTTTATTTTTTAATTTTTTTTAATTTGCCAATCGATCGGTAATGGCCGAACATTAAAATAAAATGAAAATATTTAGTATTAAAAAAATTTAAAAAAACTAAAAAACCTTTTGTGCCTGCGATCTTGCCGGCCTAAACTTTTGGCCTGGCACGCCCACTCCTACGGGTCGTGCCGGCGTGGTTTGTGGTTGTGCCTGTGCTGTGCCTCGTGCTGTTCGGTCCGTTTGACATCTATATTTTGAACTTTTGATGGAATGATTTGAACTGAATATATTTATTTGAATGTAAGGAGTTGAGAAAAAATAATATACAACTCGTAAGGAAATCATAAAATTTTAAACATTTAACAATTATATCACAAATATTATGAAGATTAATTTTGTATGAAAAATAAAAATAATGGTTAAATTTAATTTATATAAATTAAATAGTTTAGATTATAACATTCCATCATCAATGTATACTTACACATCCACAATTTTGATTATAGTGTGCACAATATTTTGATTTTTCGATTTTGGTTTTGTTTCTTATCCGTAAGAAGTTAAAATAGAGCTCCTGGATCTTGTTCCCATGGATAAGAATTCATGCCATTTTGAGCGGTATTTAAGTGCGCTTGACGTAAAAAATGATTATTTAAGCATATATTACTCAAAAAAAAAAATTTAAAATAATATAATTTTGTTTCAAAATATATGACATGAGTATTCAATGGACAGTTGAGATTACAAAAAGAAAACCCTTAATTCAAGTTACAATACACCCTCCATCACAGGAAAATTATCTCCACCATAATTTATCCCTCCACCTACACGTACTAGCTAGCGTATGGATTGCTCACGGCGGTGTTGTTCAGCTTTTGAAATGCCCAGATTTTTTTACCGCGACATTACATTGATTTCTCGATCTATTACTCGCCTGAGCTCTCTATTACCGTTAGGAGGCTGTCCTGGTGGTGCTGGAGGTTTGGAGAGACTCGCAGAATCTTCGTTTACGGTTACTATGGGAAAAAAACAGCGACGATTCCTTTGGGAGGCGGAGGCGACGGAATATATGTGTGGGTGAATATAAAGGTGGGCTGGCCGTTGGAAACATGGATGCTTGGATGAAGTTGTCCCTGTAATGTACCTAGTTTTTTTTTTTTTTTGGTGTTAAAGTCTGTCAATATTTTTTTCTTTGGTGATGAATCTTGAAACAATTATTATGAAAATTGATCATGCTTTTTCCGTGAGCTAAAAAATTAGTCTTGGGCTTTGGTTTCTTTTCATCTGCTTGGATGGAGTGTTCACGTATGCTAGTATTGACGTTTAGTAAGGGGAACCCAAGAAATTTTGTTGATAGGTTAACTGGTATATTCCGGGAAACACGCATATAAATGATGAATATTTCTTGAACACTCCCCTCTGCATGAAGATGATTTTCATCGATGACCTAAATTGATCGAGTTAGATACTTGACTGTAAACTTGATAAGCATTAAGGGCTTATAAATTGAGTGATACTAGCAGACTGTGTTGATCAGAGTTACCTTAGCACAAATCGTCTTGTGATTGTTGCTATGGTTTATAGTATCGGAATGGTAACGGCGGATGCCGGTCCAAAGTTCCAGCTTGTAAAGGAGATTTCTTTGGAACATCGTTCTATAGTGGGCATTCAATCGCCGAGTTATCGGTTATTTGGATCTGGAATGGCGGAACGGAACGGAAACGGCTAGACCTGATCAAGGGTCATTATCGACCCTGAAACCGGCCCGGGACCAGACCGTGGTCAACGGTCGGTTAACCGGGTCAACGGTTCGAAGGGTCGGACCCGTAACGGACAGTCTATAGAAGGGCCGGTTAAGGGTCATAATTTTGCTAACCCGTGACCGTCGGTTAACCTGCGGTTCAAACTTTTTTTACATTTTTAAATTTAAAATATATGTCATGGTGTAGATTTGAACTCATGACCTCCAAATTGAATAATTAGCTTCAATCACTAAGCTATAAGAGCCTTGTTGATCTAAATATAGTGTTATAATTTATATATTTTAACCAAACAAATATATCTTACACATTTTAATTATCTGATCTTGAATTTATTTCACGTTATTTTATATTTAATCCATGTATGAAAACACATTCAAAACATATTTTACACTTTATTTCAAATTTTAATAATATTTTTAATTTTGTTTAAAAAATAAGGGTCAAACCGTAACCGTTGGTTAACCGTAACCGTAACTGACGGTTCATGAACTGTAACCGGAACCGTCAAGGAAGGTTAAGGTTAAGGGTCGATGTTTTTTGAACGCCTAACCGGCGGTTCTGAACCGTGGTCGGGTCTAGGAACAACGCATAACAGATTCGATTTATATTTGCTTAATGAGGGTGTTTATGAGATCTATAGTATGAATATATGAATATGAAATTTTGGGGGAATCCCTCTTGGTTGCGGACCTGCAGATAATACAGGAAGTCAGGAATGGAGTTGGGAGTTTAGGGAAGATTAGATTGGACACGTTATATTTTAATATAACTTGTTTTTATTTGATCTACTCAACTTTTGACTAACTAAAGCAAACAAAATATCAAAATAAACATCTTATTAATTTGAAAATCTTATGTATACGTTATTCATTTTTGACTAAGTAAAGCAACCAAATTAAATCAACATTCTGAATTAAATATTTTAAACATTTTTCAAAATATTCAACTTTTTTTGAATTTTTTAATAATTTTTTTAAAAAATCCGCGACTTAAAAAGCTCCGTGAATTGTAAAGGGAACTGGAACGGATGCCTCCGTTCCGGACACCGCGACCGTGACTGCGAACCATGGTTACTAGATTGTTTTACTAAGGATGGTTGGGACCAAAACATTAGTTTGTGCTTCTATACCTTGGGATTTCTGTGAGAAGCATAGAAATCTATTAGCCCAACTTCTATGTAATGTTTTGATTCTACCAGATCACGCAGTCCATGCTGTTCTTAGGATTTTTATTTAACAAGTCTTTGATAATGCAAGCTACTGAGGCCTGTTTCTATGAATGCCCCAGGAAAAGAAAAATTATCTCAAAAGATGCATTACTTTTTTACTTGATGTGTCTATATTAGGCATCCCTCAGCCCCACCTTCTCTCTGCATCTGACCTGTGGCTTATGGATCAATAAAAGCACCAACAGAGAAATTCATCTTTCTTTTGTATCTGTTACTTTATGAATCCTGACTATGATGCTTGTATACATACACTATATTTTTCGCTCTTCTTGCGTGCTTCTGCCTGTTGTAGTTACTATTTAGTATTTAAGCCTAAAATGTGTTGGGCAGTTTCATAATGTGATCACCGGATTTTTGTCAATTACTGCCTCCAAAGTTCCTTACAAGTAATTTGTCTTCTTGGGAGAAGGTTAGGATTTTCTCAAAGGGATTGGTGGCCTTTGTCTGTTTACATGAGCTAAAAGTGACTGAACCATGACGCTCTCTTCCATACAGGTAGAAAGCTTGCTACCATCATGCTGAGTGTGCCTAAAGTGAAGCCTCGACATATTCTTATAGATTCATGCATGCTGTGTCCAATTTTCTGAATCTACTTGTAATTTAAATTTGTTTCTCTTTAAATATTTGATTTTTTTTATTTATTATTTACTTCTTTTGTTTCTCTGTCAATTGGTTTCAATATCTCGGCCAGCCGATGATGCTTGCTCGTTGTTACCAGTATTGTCAACTTTCAGGAATGCCAATTGTTGTAGGAGATGATCAGAAAAGGCTCTAGCAATAATGGATTGTCAGTTGAAGACTACTTATGGTATGTTGTATGATCTGACTTCAAACAAAATTTAGGTTATTCATTATGGTGTACAATGTAGCTTCAACATGATTTAAGCTATTGATGGTTGTTTGTCATTATCGGTTGGATTATCATCCATATTCTACATTTTTAACATTCATGCAGATTGCTCTGTCGTGGACTCCTCTTATAAATGTTGTCATGATTAAGTGGTGATTGTTCCCAAAGATTCTGAAACTGATTTAACTCATTTATTCACACCAGTTTATGAAAAATAGGTGTGCTCCAACTTTCTATGTTGGCAAGTATGAATGTAAAGAGTTAAATTCCATTTTAACATGTTGTTTATTTGTAAAGTGAAATGTCAATGTTGCAATTTTGTGACGAATGAATTGTACAGGATAAGTAGAAATAACTCTCTGTGTTGATTTTGAACTGCATAGCGACAAAATTTAGATACGACTGAGTGAAGACAAGTAATATTTTTTTAATAAAATAAATAGCCGTGTCGGAATAAATGTACAAAATTCATTCCTACTGGGTGGCATAAGATATCTGTTAGAAAGATTTTGTTTATTTTTGTTTATTATATGACGACCATAAAGTAAAACACGATAGAATTACCTGGAGAAAGCCCTGATCTTGTGGTCTTCTCTATGGTGTCCTATCACAGGTAATTTATTTCATCAACTAGTTGGCTGAGCTACAAATTTATCTTAATTTGATGCATGGATGCAGTGATGTTTATAATTACACTAATTCTGTTGACAACTGATGTTTTTGCAACAATCAGCAATTGCAAAGGCTTGAATGAGGCCTTTACAAAAAAATATTGGTAAACAGCATGTATACATGTAGAAAACCTGAATCCATAAAAATTTTGTGGTGCTTGGATATTTCTTGCATAGGTTATTATTATTATTGCTGTTACTTTTTTTTGTTTCTAATGCTGAGTAGATTAAAAAAGCCTGTAAACAGTAATGCGATAATAAGTTTAATATTAAGTTCTGCTAGAGAGTGTTGTTAAATTTCATTGCTTTACTTAAGATTGCTAAAATTTACAAAAGTCAAAAAGTGTCAAACGAACTATCCTTTTTAGTTTTCAGGATTGAGAGATGAAAGAAGGCTTTGAACTGGGGAAGGGAAGGTTGGATAGAGAAATTTACATCTTTTGGACTCATTAGAATAATTTAGAACTTGTAAATTTGTAATACCTTGAAATTGAGGATTGGTGAATAATTGAGTTCTTTGATTTCTTCACCTTTCTTCATGTGCAACAAGTGTAATATTTTACTGAGGCTTACTGGCTGAAGCGGGAGAATCGTGAATGTATCCATGGTTATTGTCATAATCTCAACAATCACATTAATTCACCTACTAAAGATGATTTCTCTTTGAATTTCCTATCAGCACAGTTAATGCTTGTTTTTTTGTGAACAGTAGATAAGAACAACTTATTGCCTTCATCTCCCATTGCTGGATTTGATTATATAATTGGGTCGGGGGGTCGTAGAGTTCCTCAAAGAAAAAAAATTCTATTCAAATCACCATAAGTCCCCTTAGGTTCTTTTCTAGCATTGAGGCCTGGTAGACGTTCTACTTTAGAGTTTGATTTTATTATAATTTTGAATTAGCTGCATGGCATTTCCTGAAAAAAATGACATGGGGAATAATTTCCCATGAGTTTCGTGAATGTATTTGACTGACTTTGAGCATCTGTCTTTCTGATGTTAAGAAGATGATTCAAATTACATGCATTCTTCTTGTAATCAAAGATAGTTTAACATTCAGTATTTTAATTTCATTGGGGCATCGATTCTCTTTACAAACCTTTCACATTTTCATTTTCGTTTCCTCCTCTGGAACCAAAAACAAAACACATTTTTGCTTTTGTTTTTCTTGATTTTCTGCATGGCTGGTGGTTACTGCTAGTTACTACACCTATCACGTTGTTTCTCTGGTCGCTATTGTCATTTTGTCATATCTAAGTTTTACTTGGATTTCAGGTCTGAATTTTGGTGCTTAACAGGTTTGGCGTCTCCGTGCTGTGGATATTCTCATGGATGGTTCGATTCCCTCTGTTACACTAGAGGAATCCAAGATTTTTCAGAAGATTGACAGACAACTGTACACCAGTCTAGTGCGGGATCTTTGGCGAGATCCCTTAGAATGCCTGCAGATAATGGGACTATGGCTGTGGTTCGAACGGTTAGGCTTTAGCAATGTCATAAGTAAGATCTTAATGCAACCTCTGTTTCTTATCAACGAACTTGCTGATGAGGCCGTGGCATGCCTCGAGTGCATGGATGATGCGCAGTTTCCATTCGAATTAGAAGCAACCGAAATTCCGCTAACTCGGAGCATCCTGCGAAAGGATGTCTCTCTCAAATTTTTCCACCTCAATCGACTTACTGCTTACCATGACATTCAAACTCTGATTATAGAGGTATACATCCCCGTACTAGCCGACATTATGGAGAAAGCCTGTTATGGTGGTTTTGTCGAAAGCTCAAACCAAGTCCAGACGAGCATGCAAGGCCAACCTGCATCTAGTTCAAACAGAACGAGTACACAATCATCTCATGACAACCCTTGCTGCAAAGCTTCTCTAACTTAAACATTCATGGAGACTCCCCTCCTTCCCAAAGCAATGTCTCCGGGCAGATGAGCTGGCACTATACAAAAGGACCATGTTTGCTACATTCTCCAAAGGCTACCCCGTCTCTGAAACTGAAATAAGGCAATTCTTCTCGAGGGGCTTTGGGAACTGTGTAGAGTCGGTGCACATGCAAGAGGTGAGGCTCGATGAACAAGCTCTCCATGCAAGAGTCGTATTCCTCAGGCCAGCATTCATAGAGAGTATTCTTAATGGGATGAGCAAAGCGAAATTTACCATCAATGGTAAGCATGTTTGGATGCGTAAATTCGCTCCAAACAACAGTAGGCCGGTGCCATGAGGAAACCCAACTCTTTGACGTACACCCATCCATGTGTCTTGACTGTTGTCTTTCTCCTCATTAGCTGTGTATGCCAGTCTTTTTTGTTATGTCCACCTTGTAATGTTCTAGGTTCCAAGCTGTGTCGCAGTCTTTGTTTAGGAAGGGCAGTGCTTTTCGTTATGAATAAAAAATTCTGTCACCTTTTGTGTAACAATGGGTGTTATTCGATATGGTTGATGTGTCCTTATGGGCAGATCAAATTTGGATGAGAATATTCTCTTCCAACATGAATGTGAATATTCCTATCAAAGGGTTGCTATCCTCAGGACACTGCCCGTGGGATGATAACTACTCAACAGTGTTATTCATTAATTATTGCTCGAGCTCGATGGATCAGTCGCTTGCAGGTTAAACCGTGACTCACATATAAGTCGAATTATTGTAGTTTGAAAAACCTGAAGAAAAAATATAGATGCTTTTCACGGCATTATTATAAATATATTATCAAAACAATGTATATTTGCAAATTTAAGGAATGATAATATAGGAAGGATAGTAGAATTGATAAATAAAGTAGGACTCAAGTTCTAGTTGCTTGATCAATGCAAAGCTCTAGTTATATGTTCTTAATATAGAGTTCCCTGTGTCTTGGCTCTTGACTAGCTCAACGGAGCTTGAATTATCTAAGCTCCAAATTGACTTAGAATGGGTCGAGCAACTCTCAAGAAACACAAATACAGTCACAAACTTTCACTATAGTTCATATAATTTACTCAATCTCATCAAAATTTATATTATCTGGTGTATTTCCCTTGAGTTTGTTGTTAGAATCTCTATCCTAGTAGGAAGATGAAAATAATATACTATCCACAGGATCTACTGTTGATGGGTCGAAGAATCTGGATCCGCGAGATATGAAAGGTATTTGGACACACGTGAAGGCAACCCCTTTAAAATTATTTTTTTTATTACCTCTGAAAAATGCATTTTGTCCTCCAAGAATTGCAGATTCCCCATGAAAATTGTATTTTGTCCCCCGACTATTTCAAGAAAGACAGTTAACATCGGCCCATTGAGCTTCAATTCTCTAACGCGTGTCTCCAATGCTACACGTTCCGCTGACTTGGACCTCTTCTTAGGTTGATCGTCTGACGGCCTTGTGTCAGTAACCTTTGAGGATGCCATGACTCTAAGCACAACCTCGCTCTGATATCAGTTGTGGCTCCCTGTCATCAGGTCACTAACTTCTTTGACCTTCCGGCACTAGGTACGCGTCAGCCCCATACATGGTCTTACGGCTTTGCGGAGACCTATGTTTTGGTAAACAGTCACCTGAGCCTCGTCAATGCGACTCGTTGGTGTTCTTTCCGGTCTCTACGCATTTCACCGCTCCACCAAAAATTCCCTCTACCCCACCCTCCCCCCCCCACCCCCCCCCCCCCCCCCATTTTTAAATATTTTTTGCCCCCATCAACCTAAATTATAAATCCGCCCCAGACGATATCGCATTAAGTTATTGTCTAACTAATAAATGAACGATCAAATTTTATAAAATTTTAAAATTTTACCATTCCGTATTATTATATAAATACATATACACAGGGAAATATATGTGAAGTACAATATCACAATCAAATTAGTTTAACCATATAAACATGCGAGATAATTTTTTATTGTTATATTTTCCATATGAAATATTAATTAATTTTTTTGAAATTGTACACGTAACAAACCATCTATGATTAAGTTTAGCGATAGACTAACATGAGTCTAAATTCATTACAAGAAATCAAGGATAGAAGAACGATGAGAAACTTAGCCACATAGAAAGCAAGAACAGCTCATCAACACAGAAAAGGTAGTTAAACAAGCTCCATTTTCTGGGAATCAGAGCCATAAAGTATTCTATCTCCAGGATTTTAACATTGGCTCGATGATCTCCTTAAGGGTTGCACGTTCTTCCTTGGAGATCAAGCCAAATTCCTGCATTAAAATATGCAATCACGGTCACGTTTGAACTACGTTTCATGAGCAAAATATGATTTTCAACCATAAATTGTGGAGAGGAGGCGAGCTGCGGTGACTAACTGGTTGTTTAGGGCAAAACTTATAATTTTAGAAAACATTATGTTGCTTAGAATCGAAAGATCCTCCGGCCTTAGCCGGATGGTAAACGTTAATGTCCCCTTTTAGCGCAATCGAGTCCGAGTCCGGACAGTGACCAATAATATTTACAAAAAATTCCCATAGAAAAGAAAAAAGATTACCGAAGTAAAGAGAACAAAATGCTTGAAGCAAGTGTTGAGATGAGCTCTCTCTTCTAGACTCAAAATCTTCCGGAAATGTGTGTAATATATATGCGCATACACATGAAATAGACGCCTTAGTATGGTTTTCACCACGTATTGGAAGTTCGGTGGAAAGTGTACGCCTGGAGTTGATGAAAAAACATCGTGTTTGATAAACAAATTGATCTCATATATATATATAAGAATAGACAAATGTGCGTGTGTGTCGGTGTGTGTACCTATTTTTAGGGAAAATGAAGTCATCGTCGATCTGAGCTTCAATCCAGTCCATTAAACAGTCGACATATTTTGGTGCAGATACCTCTATAGGCTTCTTTATGGTCACACCATCAGCCCATCGGTACTCACACCTGCATATCCAAGAATACTTCAATATGTTATTGGCAACGAAGATTTCCTTGGTTTGAAATAGATTTTTTCAAAATAGGCAGGTTATTCGTGGTTTACAAAATAGGTAGTTACCAAAAATAAACAGTTTACCTGTGGTTTGTATAAATAAACAATTTAACATGTAATTTGTAAATATGTGCAAAATACCTCATCCGATATGCTTCGCCAACCATAGGGCGGTAAAGTGGGTTATTTGGAAAACCACGCTGGTAAATGGCTATTTGGGTTAAAATGTCTATTAGCGATACTTTTCTATGAATGTCTATTTACAAACCACGGGGGTAAATTGCCACACACCCTCAAATATCACCTAATTCCGACTAAATGCAAATCTTATGCTAGTTTAGTAGATAGATCAAGTGTAACAGATTATTTGAAATGATTCCTACTTTACTAAATCCACAAGATTTGAGCAAAAACACATTGATATAACATGTTAAAGGCTGCATGGAATATCATTAAAAAGAACATAAACAAGATAAATACTAATGAATCAAATAACATACTTTGGTCCAGCTGACATCTTAGGACAAGTTTCTGGTGTGCAAAACTCGGTTAGAGTCGCATATAGAACGTTTACATTATTAAGGAAGTCAACAGCTGCATCATCAGGAGAAAGAATTGGTAAGTTTAAACATAAAAAAGTAAATACTCTATCGTATTCTCCGATTCTGAAAAGAGAATTAATATTAACGAGCACAAGTGGTGCAATAAAAGGGATTACACGGGATTACTTTAAATTCCTTATTCACCAACCAAGACTATCCTACATAAAGTTGCTATAACATTCTATCCTAAAATGAAGTATGCATTCATTTGCATTTTGGAACCAATCAGACACGGAAAACGGAAACAAATTCGAGTGTTTTGCATATAACAATGAACATACCTTGAGCTTAATGCTCTCATCAATCTCTCCACCTTGAGTTCCTTGATTTTGAATGTAATAACATTCCTTTCTTTCTATGTGACGCTCTGCCATATTATGTCCAAATTTTCCTACCATTGGTGTGAGGTGGCAAGTTGGTATGTTGTAGGATGTGTTGCTGTGGGTTAGAGTGACTGACCTTTTTCCGATAATGGATACCGGAAAAGGTGTACTTTTGTCGATTATCGGAACTCAAAACTACATAAAGGAAGATTAACTCAAAATGTTGGCCGAGAGAGCTCATTGGAAACATCATAAATATGCATATCTCGCAGTTCATCGGCTCACACGGTTGAGAGGGGTGATCAAATCCAAAAGAACTAGTCTATTAAAATGAGAGTCTCTCGAACTTGCAAGTTTTTTCCCAATTAATATAACATCAGGAAAAACTTCAATGGATTTATCCAGAAATCGAATTTTTCTAAAGAAAATCGCTATACTCAAATGAATCACACCTAGATCCTTACTATTTACGGCCAGCCATTCGTTAAGATCCGCCCCAGGGGGAAGTACTACAACTTCCCTTAAGTTTCCGTACTTGCTCAATGTAGAATCAATATGCTGCTTTAGCAGCAAACCCTGCATCAATATAGTAAGATGTTTCATATTTGAAGTATATTAACCAATGAATGCAGGTTATCGGGCCTAAAATGCAAGCTTGTTGAATGTTACACTACTTAAGTATACAATTTTTACCCAACCAAAACGTATAAAACTTTTTGACTTAATTAACAGTTGAACTAGGACAATTTTCAATTAAAGATACGACGAATGATTGGGTTTCCACATTTTCTTGAAATAAAAGCACAGAGCAGATACCTTACTCATGCCAGAGAGGAGATTTTTCATCGGACGGAAAGCTTTCTGGTTTTTGATGCAACTGTCAAATAATTTATCACGAAAAGCATAGTTTAAAAAAAAACCCAGATTCAGATTAAAACCAAGCTGCAAAATCAAGAAATTCTCATTCACATGCATGCGAGATTAAAGAAAACAAATAAAATAAGAAAAACCCATATATATATATATATAGTTACCTGCTTCCAAATCCAAACAGATTCATGACTATAAACAATCTTCTGAATTTCTAGTAAACCCCTTCAGTGATAGCGGCATTTGTAGGTCTGCTTCAGTAGTTAAAAGGATTTTGCATGTTTGCTTATCTGTTAAACACATAAACATCCAGGTGGGGGATAACAGAAGTAGAAGTAGAAGTGTAGAACCCAACGACGTTCCGGGGATTTCTTTCCGTATGTGGCCACTCAGGATTAATTTGAGTAAGGGGACACTGATATATACAAAAATCATATAAAATTAAATTTTATTGCAGAAAAAAAAAAAAATACTTAATACTTACTATACATTCATTTATATCTATATATATATATATATATTATAGTAGATGAGGAATAAAGTGAATATTAGATTTTTCAAAGAAAATAATTGTATAAATTTCATATTATTTTTTTTTTTTTTTAGTTAGAGACGGACTATCACCTGAGTCAGCTATGCATGCATGCACAAGTACAAGTCATCTGTTTCTGCATGGGTTATGTCTGTTTTCATAAAATATGTATCGTTGTATGTGTACGAGTGTGTAAGCATTTGGTGAAAGCAGACAAGTTCTTAGTCGCTACAATTCTCACCTCACTCATCAATTCTGTTCTCAGTTGTTTTGAGCTTTTTCTGAATAAATTATATATATAACTATATATACTATATTATAATGTGTGAGCACGTTAGAGTAATCATTTTGGTATGACCACTGTGGAATTCCAAAATATCCTCTATTTGCTTTAGTAATAGTCATGAGTCCATGAGATAAATTGATAATATCGGAAGATCACCTATTAACTTCCTAACTTAGTTCCCAATTTTTCACCAGTTCTCCTTCCGAAAATATGTGCCCCAGTTTTTTCTCTTCCCCATAAAATATCATATTTAAATCAAATATTTCGAATATAAAAATTTAGTATACATATACAATATATAAAATTTAAAATTTCATTACATAAGTAACACGTGTGCGTCGGCAGCTAGTATATATAGTGTCAGAGGGAGGGAGCTTGGGGTGGTGGGCCGAACCTCCAATTCTTTTAAGTGTTTTTTATAGATCTTTTTTTTAAAAAAAATTTGTTTGACCCTTAATTTGTTTTTTTTCTAAATTTCACCCCTAAATTATAGTCGTAGTTCTGATCATGTATACATATTCATATCTGGGTGTGCGTGTCAAATGATTTTGCAACATCTTTTGACTAATTAAATGGCATGTAATTCTTAATTAACGTTTTCTCGATGATTTTCTGAGGAATGAAAATTCAATAAGAAGATGTTGTCACGAGGGATAGTTTGAAAAATAAGCTAGTGAAAATTGATTATTAAATTCAATAATCTACCCAATATCATAAAGTTACTCTATTTGACCCTTCTTAATGGCATATTTCTTGCAATCACGCAATTAGATTTTTTAAATCTTATTTTATGACATGCATGTAATTTTAAACTAAATTAACTGGAATATTTAAAATTATATTTTGAAAATTGCTCAAATTAATTGATCGAATATTAGAATTTGGACGGGGATATATGATAATAGTATTTTTTTTAAAGAATACTAGTATATTTTGGAAAGTGTTGGCAAGTTAAATTAAAGTTATATGTTATGGAGAAATGTGTATATGAGAAATAAAATAGTTTTATGAAAAAATAATGAAAAAATAATTATTAAAATGTTTAGTTTCATTTTTGCACATGTTGTTCTTAAATATTTCGATTTCTAATCTTATAAAACGCACCATACAACAATTAAAGTGCTCAAGTCTCAAGCATTCACACAAATTTATTTTTTTCTCATTTAAATATTGAAGAATATAATTCTCATCTAATTACTTTAACTTCATTTCCCAATTTTCTTCCCGTTTTCTAGCAATGTATTGGATTGCTTTGCATGCATTAAAAATGTTAATCATTAAGGTTTAGTTTTATTTTTTTACAAGTTACCCAAATAAATTTGAGATATGTAAAAATGTATCAGTTATAAAAAACATTATTCAGCTAAATCTGATCAAAAAATAGATTTTCATATAAATTTATTTTTATTCAAATATGTCCGATTTCTAAACCTTTAATCTATTAAATACTTTATTTTACTACAATACCTCTTATTTAAAAAAAATCCCCACCCTTCTCTTCTCCGCTCGCTCTCGACTCCCTTCCCTCACCGCAATTCCCCTCCACCATCACCGCCGCCAGATGCGCCTTCCCCTCAGTCTCTAAATTTATTGTTTTTACCGTTTAGGGTTTTAATAAAGATCTGCAACTTGAATTCAAGCCCTCTCAAATCGGTCGATTGTTGAAAGCAGTGGCACAATCGACAATGTCAAGGCGAAGATTTAGGTCCGATATTTTTCATTTGTAGGATGATGTGCACCGTTAGGCGAAGAAAAAGTCTGCTAGTTCAGAGGTTGACGATGACGCTGAAAGCTTGTGAGGAAAAGGAAACTCAAGAAGAGAAATAGGAAATACATTGTGTTTAGTTTTACTTATTTTCTGGCTTTGAGATGAGATTTTAGATTGGATTTTCAGGTGGTTTATATAGCACTGCGTGAAAATGTGCGTGGCTATGAATTTCTTGGGGTTAATATTATTGGTTGATTGGAGATTTTCCTCATGCATTTCTTGGGAAATCATATACCAGCGCATGGAAACGACAGAATTATAGGCTGTGATGCATGTGACCAGCTCTTCCTCTTTTTCGCAAGAGACAAGAAAGTCCTTATTTATCTTCTTTTAAATCATTGACCTTTATATTTAGTATTATTATAGCTATTGAAGATAAACTAACTTATTTACGATGAATAATAAGATATAATAATAAAAACTAGTGATAAATCTTATTTAATTCTTTTGCAATTTAAACATAGCTAGAAATATTACATTCTAAAATATTCTAACAAAATATAATTACTAATGATACTTGCTAAAATGAGATGTTTCATTTCTGATGGTTGGTGGTGTCTGTAAGTCTTCTCCAAGTTATTGAAATGATTTAGGTGGTAGCTCCGAGTATGGGTAAGACCTTGAACCAAGAACAAAGCATGAGAAATGGGGCCAGAAGAATGTTCCGACGAGCCCTCCGATACTCAAGTCAAAAATATGCAAATGAGCAGAGCAACGAAATGAGCTTGAAAAATGAATACCTTTTTTTCCCATCAACAAACCTGGTATTTATATGGGATTGAAGGGAGACAATCTTTAACCGTATGTTAGGAGCCTAGAAGACAACCTCTGAAGCTAGGAGTTGGGGCCAAAGTCTCAGTGGGAATAGAAGAAGGTGTCACTTTCTTCATACGATACATATGCGGCTTTTAAGATCCGATTTGGACTTGGAGATGGAGATACAGGTCGTACCTTGGATCTGATTTGCGAGGCTGTGCTACGAGGTTTATCTCGTCCATGCCAACTAGGATTTTAGCTCGTAACTATGCTCACCGTGAGATACATTTTTAATCGCGAGTGAAACTACCCGAGGGGAACACCAGAGAACCACAACAGATTCTATAGGGAACACTATACCAGAAATAGGTGATGGACCACCTAGGAAATGTATATATAACTAGTGATTTCGTACATTGCTAAGGTCAGTAGAGATCTTTGTCGGATTGTTATTTCAAGTTTAAGAGCTCGCCTGGGACCATGCCCCTAGAATCATCTTTGAGCCCAAAATTTAACGAATTAGTTCGGAGGGATTATAAGGCCTTCATGAAGGAATGTATTGACCAGGGCTAGCTCACCAACCGGTGGGTGAGCCACGAGCCCGCTCTTGCCATTGGCGTTCTGTGAGTGTGAGCTTCGATCAATACGTGTCAAGCCCATTTAAAAAAGCTTACAGGTCGACACATAGGCCCGTGTGAACGTCCATTACCCTCGCAGCACTTCCATCGATATCAATAAATTAATAGTTACTTTAAGCTTAAAGGAGGAGTGTAACTCAATATAAAAAAAATTATTATTTATTCATTATATTTATTTTCGCAAGAATGATAGGAATACATGAAGCAATTACCAAACTATTAGAATATCCATATTTTAAATTCAATATATATCAAACAGTTATTATAGGAAAGATAATTGTAATTGTTCAAACTAGAGGTGTTAAACGATAATTACTTTTTATAAGAATATTTGATAATTGATCAAAGTTATTATTTAAATAGAATATTTTTCTGTTTTTTTTTTTAAATTGTAATATTTTATGGAATCTACACCACAAATATATTATAAATAATAATATATAATAAATAATAAAATAAAGATATAAAATTAATTGACTCGGAAATAACATGCCATGTGGAACGGTGGAAGCAACCATCCTGTGAAAAATATATAGTAAATGCACGTGACGCGGCAGTCCAAAGCGCAGGCAACGAAAATCAAAACCACTTCCGTCGCTAACCATTTTATTAATTTAATAATTTATTCATAATAATAATAAAAAAATCAGCACATCGGATCCAACTTGCCGAACATATTTTTATTGTCATTAATCAAGAGAAATTATTGCCAGAAACATGGAAATTACTTGGCTACACCTACAACCCAAATAAAAACCAAGCGTTTTATGGTTCAAAAATATCAATAGTAGAATTTGTGCTTCTGGAAATTATCGAGTAATTGGAGATGTAAAAGAAGATCCTAATCTTTGTGAACAATGCGGAGTTGAATTTGTTGATTCTCGGATACAAAGATACCAAATGAGCTACATCATCAAATTCGCATACATCAACAATAATTATTCTGATAACAATTAATTAAATAAACGTTTGACTAATCGGTCAATAATTTATATTTACCAAATATTAATAAAAAAATAGTTTTTTATTTAAAAATTTTACCAAATTCCCCATTAACGAAAGCTAAAGAGGAATTTGTGGGCTTTTTTGGGTAATATTCGTTCTTTAAATCATATTTATATTATCATTATTGTGCAAGCTAAAACTCGTTTGTGTAATAAGTTTTTATGTAATTCGATTATATTTTTTTTTTATTTAGCTATTTTAAAATTAACAAAAAAACGATAACTATTTGATATTAAAATGATATAAGTTATATTAATAAAATTTATATAAAAATAATAAACACAAATTAATTTAATAATATCCCAAAAAAATAAAATATACACACAAATTCATGTTTCAAACATAGATAATTTTGTATCTAACTATAATATATGAAATTTTATGAACATATACAAATGTTTTGGATAGTTAAAATCATTAAAGAATAAAATATAAATAACAAAGATAGTAGTGGCTTGAAATCGGAAAGTTTTTTGGTACACCAGGTGTCAAAAACACCAACAATATATATATACATAAATGTATTTGTGTATTTGTGCTGAACATCGGGTGCACAAAAAAATCCGGTGAAATCTTAAATAAAAAATGATAGTATTTTTTTTATTTATTTCTTATAACTCTCCAGTGTTCTCGATAGCCAATTAAAACTTAATGTTCGATTTATCAAGCAATTAAAAAAAATTGGTGCTAAGAAAAAATGAAGAGAAACTAATTGTTTTGGGACGTAGGATAATAAAATAAAGGAAAATTACAAAAAACATCTTATATTTTGATCCATTTTTATTTTACAATCATTTTTTGAAAATTTACACTTTACATCATCAACTTTCATTAATTGTAACACTTTGCATCATCTTGACTCGATTTTGTATTTTTATCGAAGATTTATCGCCGAATTCGATTATCTTCTTATATACTCAAACTTAGATCCATTTAAGCTAGTTATTCTAAATTTTAAAAACAAAAAAAATATTTTTAGTATCGAAATTAGGGTTTTGGCTATGGTTTCTCAATAGGCGGATTACCCATTTGGTTTGAAAATAGACATTTTACTCCTCCCGTGATTTATAAAATAGAGCAGTTTACCCCCATGTGATTTGAAAATAGATATTTTACCCCCTTGTGATTTGTGAAAATATGTATTTTACCTCCTTGTGGTTTATAAAATAGGCAGTTTACCCCTATATGTAGGATGTATTTCATATCTATTCACAATTATAAAAGGGTAAATGTCTATTTTCACAAAACACGGGGGGTAAAACACCTATTTTCAAACCACATGTGGTAAACTGTCCATTTGTAAACCATAGGGGGTAAAAATGACTAATTTCAAACAACGGGGGTAATTTGCCTATTTTGCAAACCACAAAGGAGTTATTTGCCACTAGCTCTCGAAATTATCTAGTTAACGATACAGAAAATGAACTGACCCCCCAATATTTATTTTGATTTTTTGAAAAATACTTGCAATTGCTAGTTTTAAATGACTTTAAGTTTGAATATGTAAGACGATGATGAAATGTAGCAATAAATTTTCGATAAAAACACAAAATCGAGTTAAGAGGATGCAAAATATTACAATTCATGACAATTTAGGATGTAAACTATAATTATTTAAACAACATTGCAAATTGAAATTGAAACCAAACTATACCATTTTTTTTGTAATTTTCCCTTAAAAAAAATTATATGTCATGCTCTCTTTTCTCGTTTTGTCTGGAGGTTATCATCATAAATTAATTCCCAAAACACCAACAAAGAGGGAGCTTTCCTTTCTCTGCTATGCCGCCTGACTGAAACTCCCTCTTCCTTTATAAAGTCCATTTTCCATCTTGATTTCCCAGGTCCTCGTTCCTTCATTTATCATTGATTTAAAGGTGAGTTTTTGTCCTTTTTTGAATCATATTTTAAAATATTTGCATATATTTTGATGATTTTGATTTGATTGTTAATCCGTTTCTAAATTTATGGTTAGTCTCCAATTATTCGAACTTTTCTACAAACGGTTGGTTTATTTTTTGTTTCTGCGGGACATAGTTAGAAAAAATGGAGGCTTAAGTTCAAATCTCGTAGGATTTTACCGTTTTGATTCGTATAAATTCATACACCTGAGGTGTAAAGTTGTGATCTTGATTATGATTTATGAAACTAGGAAATCTTTGTAAAGCTATGATCTTTTTGTCCCTCAGTGTTTTGTTTTATTGATGAATAAAACCGGGTAGGTACGAGTAAATAAAGCCTTTCTTTACCTTTTTAAATAGAATTATAGACTTATAGTAGTATGTAGATACATATGCCTTTCCTAAAACACTTAATTTAGTTTCTTTTTTTTTAATTTTTTTTTGAGGAACGTGTTGGAGGGTTGGCGGTGATTGAAAGGGTGTATTGTTGATTTTTGCCTCCAATTTTTACTTTCTTTCTCCTATGTGTAACCATGAAACCGACTGCTTGATGTGAAACTTGAAAGAATAAATAGACATTCTGGTTTGACCATAATCTTTGATATGGAGAATCTTTATAGTCCGTAAAAGTTAAAGATTTACTAACTTTCCTATGTCGAGGTGGATATGAAATTCGGGAGAGGAGGGGAGAGTATATGCCTATGTAGATAGGGGGGATTGAAAGTTCTATTACACGAGATATAAAATTCACAAAAAAATCCTTTGAGGGATGGTTGCCCCAACCTCGTCCCCTGCTCTCCGCTTTTGGTCCTATGGAGTTCTAATATGATTGTGATTTAACTAAATTGGCAACAACCTCAAAGATTTGTATTGGTTGGTTTATCGTTGTTTATTTCTTTCATTTTCTCCTTGCTCAATATTGCATATGAGCACCTAATATGCCACCAGATGGGATTGCTGAAAAGACATTCCATCATTTTTTTCTTAGAGAGGATTGGTTCTGGAAGATGGATTATCACGTTCTCCAACAAGAACACAGAAAAAATTGAATGTTTCTTATTTAAATTTTATTGCGATTGTTTAGTTATTTGTTTGTTTGTGGATTTTTCTTAAAATGAAAGTTCATAAATATGTTGCCTTTGTTTAAAATGCAAATATCAGCAGTGGTTGCAGTAGGGTGGAGGTTCAATAGATGGAGAAAAATGAAGATTCGGGTAGCCCTGGTTGGAGTGCATCATTCTTCATGCAAGCAACTGAAGATGTGGCGGGAGCTGTTGCTGCAGCAGCAGCTGCTGTTCATTCACCTCGACCTTCTGTGGTATATTCATCAAAAGTTGAAAGTGGGAGCCCGATTCATAGACTTCAGCAGCATGTATCTAGAATTATTAAGGCTCTTTCAAGCCCCCTGAAGAGAAAAGTGGACCTTACAACCAGAAATACTTACTAGTCAAAAACGTCAATGGGCAAGCTTTCAATTGCAGTCCCTGGTAGGCTCGTCTCATAATTTCACCATTTCTCTTACATGCTTATAGTCTCAGTTAAGTTTGTGTATTGTGCTCATCTGGTTTTGTAAATAGTTATCCGAGAAAAAAAGTTGAAAACCCATACTTAACCACAATACATGCTTTTTTGACTAGAACGAATTGTAACTGCTCTAGAAACTCCACGTTTTTTTCTAATGATAATATCTAATTTAAATCCATTTACATATAAAGCTTTGAAGTTTTTGCTTTGAAGTTTTTGCATATTTATAATGCCTAAGTTTGCAGGATCACAGAGTTTGGAAGGAGCAGACAAATCTCTTTGAAAGCATGGTAGTTGTTGGGCTTCCTCCCAGTTCTGATATTCAAGCACTTCAAAATCTTTACTTTGCTAGAAAGTCTGAAGGCTCTGGAAGGTTTCGAAGTGCATTGGGTGGTCCGCATCAATCTCGTGTAGAACCTAACCTTGAACCTCAGGTGCTAATCTATATATTCTTCCACCAACATTGTCGTATAAAGCTTAAATAATTATCATAAAAATGACTAACAGTATTCTTCGGTTTTCAGGTTTTGTTGTTTATCCACCTGGCAAACAGTTGCCACTCAAATAACAAGATCTCCTTTTCGTTTTGCTTTCCTGCAGGAATAGAGGTAGTGTGAAGTACAATTGTTTGTTCAACCTCTTATAACTTAATAATTAAAACCTATAAACCTCATTACTGTCTGTTTGTACTTTTCTAAATTATTATGGTGGAAATGGCCTGGGATATTAAGTTCTCAATAGAACTTCAGTTTCCTGCTTTTGTGGGTTATGTTTTCTGAAGGCTGCGCTGTTGATACTTATTTGCAGTCATTATTCATCAATAATTGGGTTAACAGAAACTGTGCCTTGTCTATGATTACTTTCCTGGGGGCTTGTACATAAAAAAGGGTTTTTGGGAATTGGTTTTATTTAAGTATCTAAATCGTCTCCGTATTACGGTTAATGCTGTTGAGAGAACTCCATCAATGAGTGAATTGAATGAGATACTCTTGGGACAGGTAATTTTAGAGAGCTTCTTTTGAAAACTTATTTGATGACTTCCTGGCTCTCTTCAGTGAAGTTTATGAGTGTCGTTTTCCCTTTCTACTTTTCTATATGTATTTATCACATTGGGGAGGTTGATGCTACGAGTGCCCATTTGAAAATCATTACCTCGCTCTGCCAAGTGCACTATTAAATAATATGGCGGTGCATTTACAGGAGCATCTGAAACAGAGTGATGTCCTTGTCTTCCGGCTGCCAGGTGTGCTGAAAAAATTGTTTACATGTTTTGCAATTGGCTGTTGATTTTCTTTTGCCAAACATGGTTTCTACTGTACTTGAGTCCTTGAGGTGTTCTGTCGTTTTGATATTCTAGGTGGCAGATTATTCAACTCTCTCATGGTTGCTGTGTGTTGGTTGATG
>CAJQUN010002445.1:0-26635 GCA_907163345.1 Haberlea rhodopensis | reverse complement strand
AAAATTCCGAACCAAGCTC
The DNA here is from genome assembly GCA_907163345.1 of Haberlea rhodopensis. NCBI lineage: Eukaryota > Viridiplantae > Streptophyta > Magnoliopsida > Lamiales > Gesneriaceae > Haberlea > Haberlea rhodopensis. The sequence goes on along the minus strand of CAJQUN010002445.1, from coordinate 26,616 downwards.
GAACTCCCGAGCACCATCACTTAGGTAATATTTACGTTTAAACATGGATCAAACATCCTGATACCGTGAGTAAACTAATAAAATTCTGAACAAAACTCGAATATCCCGAGCACCATAACTTGAAATTTTAGTTATAAACATGGACAAACATCCCGATCCCGTAGTAAAACTAATAAAATTCCGAACGAGCTCGAAAACCTTTTTTATTGTCCCGAGCACCATCACTTAGGAAATTTTAGGTTTAAGCATGAATCAAACATCCTAATCACATAAGTAAGCTAATAAAATTTCGAACAAGCTCGAACATCTGAGCACAATAACTTTGGCAATTTTAGGTTTAAAATGAACCAAACATCCCGATCACATGAGTAAACTAATAAAATAACAAACAAGCTTAAAACTCATGAGCACCATCACTTAGGCAATTTTAGGTTTAAACATCGACCAAACATCCCGATCTCAAGAGTAAAGTAATAAAATTCTGATAAACTGAAACATCCCGAGCACAATAACATAGGCAATTTTAGGTTTAACCATGGACCAAAGATCCTGATTCCATGAGTAAACTAATAAAATTCAAAACAAGCTTGAACATCACGTGCACCATCACTTAGGCAATTTTACATTTAAACATGGACCAAACATCCCGATACTATGAGTAAACTAATAAAATCCCGAAGAAGCTCGAACATCCCGAGCACAATAACTTAGGAAATTTTAGGTTTAAACATGGACCATAGATCCCAATCCCATGAGTAAATTATAAAATTTCGAACAAGCTCGAACCTCCCGAGCACCATCACATAGGCAATTTTAGGTTTAAACAAGGACCAAACATTCAGATCACATGAGTAAACTAATAAAATTACGAAGAAGTTCAACATCCGAGCACAATAACTTATGCAATTTTAGGTTTAAACATTGGCCAACATCCCGATCCCATGAGTAAACTAATAAACATCCGAACAGGCTCGAACATCAGGAGCACCATTACTTAGGCAATTTACGTCTAAACATTGACCAAACATCCCTATACTATGATTAACTAATAAACTTCAGAAGAAGCTCGAACATCCCGAGCACAATAACTTAACAAATTTTAGATTTAAACATGGACCAAATATCCCGACCCAATAGGTAAATTAATAAAATTTTGAACAAGCTCGAACCTCCCCAGCATCATCTCTTAGGCAATTTTATATTTAAATATGGACCAAACATCCCGATTTCATGAGTAAACTAATAAAATTCCGAACAAGCTCGAACATCCTAAGCACCATCACTTAGGCAATTATACGTTTAAACATGGACCAAACATCCCGATACCATGAGTAAACTAACAAATTTCGAACAAGCTCGAATTTCACCAGTACAATAACTTAGGCAATTTTAGGTTTAAACATGGACCAAACATCCTGATCCGATGAGTGAACTAGTTAAATTTCAAACAAGCTCGAACATTGTGATATCTTGAAATAATCATGTGCATTATGCCTCTTAATGATAATATGGTATTATAATTATATGTGGTTGTGAAATGGGTATGTGATTTGACTAGACATAGACACATCTATTGCGTTTAATTGTCTACGATTTAGTATATTTTGATGGATAAATTGATGCATATGCTAATTCATCAAATTTGGAGTTTGTATGAGAAAGTTACGGCTAACATACTGTGGGGTCCTCTTTACTTAATCCATTATGTATCCATTAAACATACATATGTGAGTCTGAATTAAGTAATTTACCATGCACAGATTAAGAGTTCATACTAGTTACGTTGTTTACAAGGTTATCAAAAACCTAACAAACTATACATAACATGTACATAAACAACCTAATCCAAAAGAACTCCTAGGCAGTGGTTCCCTCGCAGCGGAAATCATGACTCACGCTCCCCACGTATATGAGTCCCTATAGAAACATTCACACAATGAGTATAGATAACAAATATCTCAGTGCAATATCAAACCATAATATCAATATCAATGATAAAGCACAATTAAATCATCAATACGTGAATGTTCTGTATCATGCATCCACAAATGCACTATGTCATGACATGTCTCAACAATTTCCCTATTATCACGAGCCCCATATGATATGCCTAATCAGCTCAATATGTCAGTGGAACCACATCACATCTGCATATTAGCAGCACATATCATAGTACCATGCTCATCGGTGATAATAACCAGAATATACCCACACCAGGCGTATATCTCTCAAGCCAAAGCATATGTAGTATATCTATCGTGGCAACGATCCTAGCCAAAGCATATACCACACCAGGCATATCTCTCGAGGCAATGATCTCACCAAAGCATATACACATATCTATCAAGGCATCCATCCCAATCATATGAAATCCATGTATGAACATGCATATGAACTACCAATCATATGACACAAGATAACATAAATCATATGATATCAAAACCATAACATCATCATCGCATCATATCTATACTCCGTACGTCAACACGTACCTGTATTGCGACACAAAAGCGATAAATCAGGCGTTGATAGCTAAATGCCTCTTTGCCCTGTCCCCTGAGATGATGCTACTACAACAATGCCAACAATATAACATGTTATCATAGGCAATAAAATCAAATTCTACAAAAATATAAAATTTTCAACATTCTGCCTTCACCGATCGATCGCCTAAAATCTCGATCGATCGCCGAACTGTTCATGCTTCACCGATCGATCGCACAAAAACACGATCGATCGTCACCTTGCACTCGATCGATCCTCATGCTCAAACCGCCTTAAACCTTCACTGGTCGCGGCGATCGATCGAGACCACAGCCGATCGATCGGCCCGATCAGAAAAATGAGAAAAATGGCGATTTTCAAGCTTATCTCCATGGTTCTTCTCCTATACTCAAAGTTTAACATGTAAACATAATTCATGAAATCCCTAGCACCATATAAACATGTTTCTAACATCCTAGAAACAAATTCTTGGCAAAAAAACAAGTTATGATTCTAAGCATACATATTTGATATTCCAAGACACATACTTCATTACCAACTACACAATTCAAGTGTAAAATCAGGAAATCCTTACCAAGATGGTACAATTTCACTTCACACACCTTCCTAGCCCAATTCACAAGTGAATCCTAAGCTTAAATCACAAGAAAGGTGAAAGAGAGGGAGAGAAGCTGGTAGGAAGATTTTTAGGTGAAAAGTGGTGTATTGTGAGTTTAAGCTCACTAAGCTCTTTCTTATAGCCACTTGTTCTAAACACATGAGAATTCACCTCAACATGTAAATCCAACCACAAATTCACATGCTAATGCAACCTTACATGAAATACAAAGGCATATGAAATTCAAATTCAAATGCAACTCCATTGCAATTAAATTCACATGCATATTCCAAAGGCCTACTAGATCATGACTTAATATGTTATTAAATCATTGTTCACCATGTTTCATTATGAGTTCCACCTGAACCCCAACTATCATACCGCCACGTGATATAATTACACCATAATCATATCATACGTATATAACATAAATCGAGGCATTACACATACGAAAACTCGCCAGAAAAATGGAAGACAGGCGTAAATACACCATTTTGAGGAGTAAATACGCCAATGCTATGACATGTGTAGGCGTAGCTATGCCATTCTGAGGCATAGATACGCCATCTATGCGGGAAGACAGAAATTGAACACGTCATCAGGCGTATTTACGCCATTTTGAGGCGGGAAAGTTTGGATTCTTGATTTCTTTCCTTCCTACATGGTATCTAACCTACTCCATCAGCCTCCACACCTCTATATACTCAAAAATCAACCTCTTTAGGTGAGAATGCAGACTTTAGAACATAGTTTAAATAGTAGAATAAATTTTCTTTCAACTTTTGTGAAGAACGCTTGAAGAACGAAGACGGAAGCGACGCTCCGGAATCGTGATTCCTTTTAGTAACTTTTCTTTTACCATTAGTTTAATGTTTTATAGAATAGATCTACTTGTTTTTAATCCAATTATGAGTAGCTAAACACTTTGATTCTTGGTTGAGGGATACTTGCCTTTGGAATAAAAACACTTGTGAAGATTTTGGTTTGATTGTTGGATTTTTTTAATTCAATTTCAATTTGTTTTTCAGATTATGACTATCATGATTGTTGTATTTGATTGATAGATTGATCACCTAATAATCACATACACTATCTAATGCAAATTAAGAAGCAACTAAGATTGATAATTACCTACTGTTGGTGTTATTAAATTCTTAGGGAAAACGATTGGATGATTAATTCTAACGGCTGTAGTTTTTATTGAATAGATTCATCAAACTTACTAGTTTTGAAGCTATCATTGATTTAATCTTAACGGCCATAGTTTTGTTTAAAGATTTGATAAAAGTCGAATTGAATGTTGTTTCTGTTTGACTACGACTAAGGTGAGGGAGGAGGAATTAAGTTTTAAATTGATGAATAATTGAATGAATTCAAATGTTTAGTGATTTGATGATCAATTGAATAATTTTCAAAGGTAAAGTTGACCAAAAACCAAGAATAGCTTTTTAATCTTGATAATCTAGTAATTTGCTAGCTTTAGTTTAATTTAGTTATAGTTAAAGAATTTCGAAAAACCCCCTATTTTTATACTTGTTAGCACAAAAATACTCACTTCCCTGTGGGATCGATCCCTACTTACGCTACTACATTAAATTGTTGTTAACTGAGAAGGGTTAATTTGGGCGTACACGATAAACGCACACCAAATTTTGGCGCCGTTGCCGAAGAAGGCGTATACTTTTGTGTTAACATGATTTTTATTTTTTTAGTGTTACTTTAGTTTGTTAATGAGTACAGATGAATCATACAATCACGAAGATAATTTTCACTACGATCGTGAGATCGAGAGGACACTACATTGGAGAAGAAGAGAAACAAGGAGACTTGAGGAAGAAGAAGAGAGTTACAACATGGCTGCGAATCAAAGCTTGAGATAGTTGGCGAATCCTAACTTGGATCAACAGCCTCTCTGCATCACCTTCCCTGCATTTGCAAATAACGTAAATTTTGAACTCAAATCTGGTCTAATCAATTTATTACCATCTTTTCATGGTCTTGCAGGTGAGAACCCGCACAAGCATTTGATGGAATTCCGCGTGGTATGTACTACTATGAAGCCTGCTGGCGTGACGGAGGAGCAAATCAAACTGAGAGCCTTTCCATTTCTCTAAAGATGCTGCTAAAGATTGACTACCATCCGGATCCATCACCACGTGGACTGATTTACAAAGAGTCTTCCTAGAGAAGTACTTTCCAGCTTCGAGGGCAACTAACATAAGGAAGGAAATCTACGGTGTGAAGCAATACCAAGAGAGTCCCTGTATGAGTACTTGGAACATTTTAAGAAGTTGTGTGCAAGCTGCCCACAACATCAGATAAGTGAACATCTTCTAATTCAATATTTTTATGAAGGTTTACTTTCTGGTGACAGGAACTTAGTGGACGCGGCAAGCGGAGGAGCTTTTATCGTCAAGACAGAGAAGGAGGCAAGGAACTTGATAGCAAACATGGCGGCCAACTCCCAGCAATTTGGACATGTGCGTCGTGGACAAACACCAAGAAACGAGGTAAACGTATCCAATCTAGAACAACAATTGATTGACTTAACGTTTCTTGTACGTAATCTTGCAGGTGGCAATGTAGGGAAGATGAAGCCATGTGGAATATGTCTAGCCATGAGCCATCCCACTGATGCATGTCCATCCCTACAAGAGACATCCACTGAGCACGTAAATGCATAGGGAGGATTTCCTGGCCCCCCACAAAGGAGTTATGACCATCAATCGAGCAACTACAACCAATGTTGAAGGGACCATCCAAACCAGGGCTATGGGAATCAACAAATGAACCAACATCCACCCTATAGACCGCCATATCAGAAACCTCCACCACCGCCAGTGCACGCCCCTTCTGACAGGTTAGAGAATATTGTTAAAGTATTGCTGGAAATAGCGTGCAATTTCAACAGGAAACGAGGGAAAGAATTCAAAGCTTGACAACGCAAATGGGACAACTAGCAACTTCGCTCAACAAGATTGAAGCGAGATTATCAAATGGGCTTCCTTCATAGCCAGTGGTGAACCCAAGAGAGAATGTGAGCGCTATAACATTGAGAAGCGGCAATGAAGTGAAAGATCCAAAAAAGGTGGTACTGATACCACCCAAGCACGATGATGAAAAGGAGGCCGAAGTTGGAGGCAAAAAGGTCGTACAGACTGAGGTACACCATCATAAGTTCCCACCCCTTTTTGAATATCAAGTTGCACCCCCTTTTCCCCTTGCCTTGAAGGATAATAGGAAAGAAGCTGGACTTAAGGGACTCTATGACACTTTTCGGAGATGCGAGACGAGTCGAAAACTGAGAGGGAGCCATACAATCGAATTAGGAGAGAATGTTTATGCGATCATCCAAAGAAACATTCCCACAAAATGTAAAGACCCAGGTATGTTCTCCATCCCTTGTATGATAGGAGATAACAAAATCGAGAAGGCAATGTTAGATCTAGGAGCATCAATTAATGTCATACCTTACTCCATTTATGCATCTTTGAACCTTGAACCTTTGGACAGTAGTGGGATTGCGATTCAATTGGCTGATAGGTCCACTGTTAATCCTCGGGAAGTGATAGAGGATGTACTTGTGCGAGTGAATGAGTTGATTTTTCCTGCGGATTTTTATGTGCTTGATATGGAGAATGGTGATAATTGTAGTCCAGTTTTGCTAGGAATACCATTTCTTAAGACATCCAAGACAAAGATAGATGTTCATAGCGGCACATTGACTATGGAATTTGATGGTGAAGTTGCTAAGTTTCATATTTGTGACACCATGAAATTACCTTGTGATGAATACACTAGTTGCACTATTAACACTATTGATAACTTTGATGATAATGTCTAGTGTGAATTGGCGAAGGCTACTGATGGCATGGATGATGGATGAAAAATGAGGTATGGATTCACACCCTATGCATACTTTTCATACTATTGCTTCATTATCTACTCATGATACTGCTGACCCTTTCTCTTCTCACTTACATGATCTTACTGTTGAAAAGACACACCCTCGGATAGACCATATCAATCAATAAATGATGGAGGGGAACAAAGAGAGATGACGCCTACTTAAAGGCAAATAAACCAAAGTTCAAGGAACTTAAGAAGATATTGAGCTGGAAGAAGAAGGATGGAGCGACCGCATAACCCACCTTGATAGAGGACTGACGTCGGGCCACCGACGTTAAACAGAGGCGTTGCTTGGGAGGCAACCCAAGGGGAGTTAGTTTCCCTTTTCCTTTTAATTTTTTTTAATTGCTTTCATATTTATACTTTTCTCTTTTCTTGTATTTTGCCTTACATTGGGGACATGTAAAATTTAAGTATGGGGGAGTTAGGGATTAGTGGTGTGTTATTGCTTTCCTATTACAAAAATACAAAAAAATCAAAAAAATTGAAAATTTTGAGCTCATAGTTAGTAATGAATGCATGCTTAGAATCACTAGCCCATGATGAAACCTAATTGATATCATGCATGCTTTTGAACATAGGTGAATTTTTAACCTTGGAACACTTTGAACTCTAATGCAAATTTTGCTTTGACATAGTAGTTGACTATTTTGAGCACGAATCCGTCATGACTTGTGAAGTGTGCATAGCTTAGTGAAGATTGTGTGAATTTGTGATAGTCTTAGAAAGTCTCTAATACATGCTAGAACTTAACTACATGCTCTTTGATGCGTATGTCTAGACAACTTGCGAACATGAAAGTGATATAGGCAATCTTTGATGCGTTTGAGCCTTTCAAGCCTACCATGTAAAGAAAATCAACCACAAGTATCCTTTTTGAGCCTTAATGCAAAAGAATGGTTGTATGCTAAGCATACAAATGACCCCCATTCGACATTATTTGACTAGCTTATCATCCTTCCCTAATAAGCCTAAATATGAATTCTATACATACCTTTGAAGGGAGTATGATGTGTTTCATTCACATGCACTTATGTTATCAATGATCATATATGTTGTTGAGCCTTAAACGCATGGTTGTGTTTAATGCTTTAATTTATCTCCGGTTTATTTTTGAGTTTTGATGATCAACAAATTTTGTGTTTGTATACTAATGTGTGTACTTAGTGTGCAGGTTAAGTGATTTAAAAGTGGATTGAAATGAAGAAAATCGATTGTGCATGTTCTGGGCTGGATCGCCCCAGGCGATGGCAGCCAGGGAGACTTCGCCACGGCCATCGACAGAGGCGACGCCGAGCCATGCGCACTGGGAAGTTCGTCCGAGGCAAGGCGATGATCGCCTGAAGCGATGGACTGATCGTCTGAGGCGATGGCTGGTTCGTTTGAGGCGATCGAAGATTTTGAGCTGCTGAGGCTACGGCCTTGATTTAAGCAATTGATCGCCTGAGGCGATCGATCGATCGCCTGAGCGATGCGTGTAATCTGCTGACCGTTGGGGCGCGGCGATGGTGATCGCCTGAGGCGATGTCCGAGGCAATGCAGGAGTGATTTCAGCCTTATGTGTAGCAACGGCTAGTAGGAGCCTAGGGGGCCTCCTACACTATAAATATTGATGCTTTGGAGCATTTTGAAGATAAGAAACAAGCCTACAAACTTCTACAAAGCTTTGATCATTCAATTCTTAAATAGCTTTGCAATCTCCATACATTGTTGTTGTATTGGAGTTTGTAATTCATTCTTTTTGTTAGAGTCTTGTTATCTTCGTGTGAGTACACCGTGAAGGTGTTTTGTTGAGTTTATTGTAAAGGTCCTCCAACACCAAAGCAAGTTGGAAATTGTAAAGTGATCAACAAGTGAAGTTGGTGCATGTGTTGTGGCTATCCTTGGAGCCCTTAAGGCCAAGAAGACTCGTGAAGAGTGTTGGTAGCTCGTGAAGAGCTTTGTATACTCGTGAAGAGTGTTGATAGCTCGTGAAATGCTTTGTGTACTCGTGAAGAGTATTGTGCTCGGGAAGAGCTTTGTAAACTCGGGAAGAGTTGGGTTGTGGCTAACTTGGAGCCCTCAAGGCCAAGATCATTTATTCTAGTGACTGATGAAGAAGAAACCAACCTTTGTCTTATGGCCAAAGACGACATAAATGATGAAGGAGATGAAAATGATGATGAGGTACCTTCGTTTGATGAATTACTAGATTCTTATCATGAGCTTATAGATGTCTTGGCAAAACCAAGATGAGTAACAAATTACTCAAACTTGAGGTTGCTAAGAAAGATGAAGAAAATAATTCATTGAAAAATGAATTAGATTCTTTAAAAATATCTTTTTGCAAATTTAGTGAAAGTAGTCTAAAGATGAATGAATTGCTTGGTTTGCAACGTTGTAGCTTTGATAAAGCCGGGTTAGGCTTCTCAAGCAAATCAAAAACTTTTTCTAGCATGTTGGCTAAAGCAAAGCATGATTCTCCTACTTGTAACTATTGTTGTAAAAGTGGTCACACAAAAAACAAGTGTATGTTTGCTAGAATCCAATACCAACCTAACAAAATGTGGAAATGGATTTCAAAGGTGCCAAAGGAAGCTAACCCTCAAGGACCCAAAAATCAAATGGGTACCAAAGATCCTCCTATTGTAAACTTGTTTTGTAGGGACAACAATGGGATGGAGGATGAAGGCACAAGCAACTCAAAGGAGGAGTTATATTATTCACCACTATAGAAGAGAGGATAGCACATACAATACAGAACGCACTCTTGTCATCAAAGGTAAAATTTATTTTATGCATTTTATAAGAGCAATTCAAAGTTTAATTGGCACAAATTAATTGTGACCAATAAATATGAAGCTCAATATTCATTGGAGTAAAATGCATAACCCCTTAGCATATGCACATATAAATTGTTTAATGCATGATGTATGCTTATCTTTTATAGTAAATATCTTGACATGCCTTGTATTCAAATTTGAATATGCAATGTGCAATTATGTGATTAATAATCTTATCTAATGATGCATTGATAATTTAATGATAATTGGGCATAAGTGCATGAACTCATGGTAGAACATATGCACACTTTGCAACACTTGGAATTTATTGTTGATTGCCTTAAACACATGTTTATGGTTCATCTCTATGATTTAATCTTAGGCTTGTTATGCTTATTACATGCTTGATGAGGAACATGTGTATAGTGTTAAAATATGACTATGTGGCAACATATAATTATGCTATGTTTATTTAACTTTTGTGCTTTTTGATTATCACAAAAAGGGGGAGAATTTTGTGATAAACTTGAAGCCTTAATACATGCATAGTTTAAGTGGGAGAGCTTTTGTATGCATGGTTTGAGGGGGAGAGTTATTTGCTTAATGCTTTACTTGGTAACCTTGTATGTGCTATGCAATTGTTAAGGGGGAGTCATGTTTACTCACATTTTATGCATATTACATATTCGAGTTTATCAAGTTTTTGTGATCATCAAAAAGGGGGAGATTGTTGAGCCTTAAACGCATGGTTGTGTTTAATGCTTTAATTTATCTCCGGTTTATTTTTGAGTTTTGATGATCAACAAAACTTGTGTTTGTTATACTAATGTGTGTACTTAGTGTGCAGATTAAGTGATTAAAAGTGGATTGAAATGAAGAAAATCGATTGTGCATGTTTTGGGCTGGATCGCCCCAGGCGATGGCAGCCAGGGAGACTTCGCCACGGCCATCGACAGAGGCGACGCCGAGCCATGCTCGCTGGGGAAGTTCGCCCGAGGCGAGGCGATGATCGCCTGAAGCGATGGACTGATCGCCTGAGGCGATGGCTGGTTCGTTTGAGGCGATGGAAGATTTTGAGCTGCTGAGGCTACGGCCTTGATTTAAGCAATTGATCGCCTGAGGCGATCGACCGATCGCCTGAGGCGATGCGTGTAATCTGCTGACCGTTGGGGGCGGCGATGGTGATCGCCGGAGGCGATGCAGAAGTGATTTCAGCCTTATGTGTGTAGCAACGACTAGTAGGAGCCTAGAGGGCCTCCTACACTATAATATTGATGCTTTGGAGCATTTTGAAGATAAGAAACAAGCGTACAAACTTCTACAAAGCTTTGATCATTCAATTCTTAAATAGCTTTGCAATCTCCATACATTGTTGTTGTATTGGAGTTTGTAATTCATTCTTTTTGTTAGAGTCTTGTTGTCTTCGTGTGAGTACACCGTGAAGGTGTTTTGTTGAGTTTATTGTAAAGGTCCTCCAACACCAAAGCAAGTTCGAAATTGTAAAGTCATCAACAAGTGAAGTTGGTGCATGTGTTGTGGCTATCCTTGGAGCCCTTAAGGCCAAGAAGACTCGTGAAGAGTGTTGGTAGCTCGTGAAGAGCTTTGTATACTCGTGAAGAGTGTTGATAGCTCATGAAGAGCTTTGCGTACTAGTGAAGAGTATTGTGCTCGGGAAGAGCTTTGTAAACTCGGGAAGAGTTGGTTGTGGCTAACTTGGAGCCCTCAAGGCCAAGATCATTTATTCTAGTGGATCCTCGGTTGGAGGTTATTTAACCGGGAAGAGGAGACGTAGGCGATTCATCGCCAAACTTCTATAATAAATCTTTGTGTCTTTTATTGCTTTATTACATTACGCATTTATTTAATTATTTACTTCTTCTTTTCTTTTATTTATCGATTGACGTAAGCCTTCAGCAAGCGCAAACTCTTTTATTTTGCAAACTCATTTTAAAAAGCTAAGTAGCCAAGGAATCTCATTCACCCCCCCCCCCCCCCCCCTTCAATTCCAACATATGTTTTGTGATTTTTATTGTCAAAAGAATGAAATGCATGAAAGAAAAGGGATGCCTTGAGAAAATAAATAAAAATATTACTCCAAGGGGAGCCAAGGCACAAAAGAGGAAAAGAATTGAAAAACCTTGCAAAAAATAAACAAGGTTTGAAAACTTCATGCAAGAAGAGAAGCTCTTTATATTGTGCATATAACCATACTCTCTTGTTTGATGCATCTTTACCCTTTCTTTCATAAGCCAATACCTAGGCCAAGCTACAAGCTAATAAAGCCCTACTTGATTTGTGTTTGCAAGTGGCTAAGATAGTGGAGAAGAGTGTGCAATTGAGCTTATACTTGTGTTAGTGTATAACTTGAGTTATTGTGGGTTTGCATTTATTAAATCTATATATGATCACATACACATGTTCGCTGCTCTGTTGGGTATGAAATGTCTGGGGATTGAACTTGTTCCACTGTTAACTTTTCATCGCCTTTCATTACTATGTTTTAAAATTGTTGAGGCATTAAAGTGAGGAAAAGTTAGTTTGTTATGAATCTATGAGCCAAACAAAAATATTTAGTTTTGTCTCATTACTCGAGGTCGAGTAAAGATTAAGTATGGGGAGTTTGATGTGACTAGAAATAGACACATCTATTGCGTTTAATTGTCTACGATGTTGTATATTTGATGGATAAATTGATGCATATGCTACCAAATCGTATCTATGTGTAAATGTAGGAAAAGGTGAAGAAATCAAGCTAAAATGATGAAAGCAAGAATAATGTTGAAGAAAAGAGGAAAAACCCGGAATCCAAGACACATGTTGCTCATTTCTTCTCAAATTTCTATATGTTCGATCCAAGTTTTTGAAATGTGGTCCATATAAAAGTTGTAGAACGTTTGGTTATCTTCGTGTGGACTGCTGATTCATCAAATTCGGAGTTCATATGAGAAAGTTACGGCTAAAATACGAAACTCGACAGAAAAATGGAAGACAGGCGTAATACGCCATTCTGAGGCATAAATACGCCAATTCTCCGGCATGTTTAGGCGTAGGTACGCCATTCTGAGGCGTAAATATGCCATCTATGCGGGAAGGCAGAAATTGAACACGTCATCAGGCGTATTTACGCCATTTTGAGGCATAGCTACTCCATCAGCCTCCACACCTCTATATACTCGAAAATCAGCCTCTTTAGGAGAGAATTCATGTGATCCCCGAAATGATTATATGCATTTGGGCATTATTTATGTTTATGTGTTAATTATGGTGTTAACTAATTTTGTGTTGGAATTAATTAATTTGGTGAAATGCTTAGTCATGCGGTGGGCGTGACCTGGTAATGCATTTCAGGGTGCATGTAATGCATGTTGGGAATTTTGGGTGCTAGCATGGTTTAATTGTGATGGTTGATAATTATTTGGTAAAGCATTGTATTTTAATTGAGGTTTTGGAGCATTTGGGAAAATGCTTTTAAAATATCATGTTGGGGTATTTATACATCATGCTAATTATTGGGGTACATGTTTTTAATTAAACCCCCCACACTCCCCTGCACACTTTACCAATCCATTTCACCTCCAAACCCTATCCCCAAACCCATTTTCGATTTTGGCAAAAAGGAGGAAGGAAAATCCTTGCAAAAGCTTTGTTTATGAGATTATTAGTAGGATTGGAGTCCATAAGAGGTATGGATCCCTCCTTGAAGTTTTTATGGTGTTTGGTTTTGATTTGAGTTGGTATTTGAGTTTTGAAATGGGTTTGTTTTGGGTTGGTGTTGTTTTTGGTTGGGTGTTGGATTTTTGGTTGTATTAAGGTGTGTATATTGAAGGTTTTTGTGTTTTTGTATTGTTGATGTAATGGTGTTTGAGTTGGGTCGGTTTGGGAAAGATGATTGAGGTGAAAATGGTGTAAATCGCGTGTATAGGCTGTGACGATCGATCGCTGCAATGGCGTGATCGATCGCCGAGAAACAGTGACGAAATCGAGTGCGAGAGATCGATCGCTGGAAATGGCGCGATGGATCGTCTCGAGGCAGTGAGGTCTGGCGATCGATCGCTATGTCGAAGCGATCGATCGGTAAGGATCGCGATCGATCGCCTCAACATAGCGATCGATCGCCAGCAGTCAAATTTTGGGAAAATGATTTTTATGATGGATTTTTGGTATTGGGCTATTATTTGGCTTCTAATATTGGTTTGTGTGATTGTGTAGAACCATTGCAGGTGACGACACAGCCAAGGAAGTGAAATCATACCAAATCCTACTTTTGGAAAGGTACGTAGAAAGACGTACGGGCACCCAACGGTACTTGTATCTTATATACTCATTTGAATATGCATTGTTGATGCAAGCATATTTGGAATTGTGCATTGTGGATGCAAATATATGTTGAATTATGCATTATGATTGCATATGTATATGATGATTATTTGGTGCACATCCCATGAGTCATGGTTATATTAGAGTAATGATTTTAATGCTTTGCCGCTGTCACTTGAAGCGATGATAGAATACTTGCCGATGTCATATTGTAGCGAGGAAAGAATATTTGCCGCCAAATGTTGAAGCGAGGGTATTGCCGCATGTCGCATTTGAGCGAGGTTATTCGATGCCGCTAATATGTCAAAGCGAGGGGTATTAGTGCCGTTGTAATGACAAGCGAGGTGCATTAAAATACACTGTTATAACAGACTAGGGATTGGTGATTGTTGATAACGAAATGGTGATATGTCATGACATTTGTAGAACCATTAATAATCTATTGATTAAATTCATGAGTTATGGTACAGGGACAACCAAAAAAGAAGCTTTTAAAATGCATGGGAAAGACAGGAAGTGTTTTATTACGTTTTATGCATTTACGCCTTATAATCATATTGTGTTGAATATGGATGATTATATGCTCATGTTTTGGGGGTTGTCCTTGTAGGTACATTTTGGCATGAAAAGGGGCTAAGGACGGGTTGAGACGGTGAGCTTGTGAAGAGCGCTTTTGATAAGGAAGGACATGATTATTTTGTATAGTGTCTACTCTAGGAGTAGTGTAAAGCTATAGTGATTAACATTCATTTGTTAGAGAATGTAATAAATCCATTTGAAAGTCCTTAACTTGGCATGTATATCTTAAGGCTCAAGGTCTCAACACAAACTTTTATACTCTGATAATGTATGTTAGCTCTAATTATGCCTTAATCCGCACTTAAGGAACTAGGGTCCTTACATTAGTGGTATCAGAGCAGTAGTTAGAGAACCAGGGATTGAGTGATGGGTAGCCTTAGCAAATGGTTGGCTAGGCGTTTATATTTGGGCATGTTTATGCATGTGGTGCATATTGATGTATATGTTGTTATACTAACATGCTTATTATCATTCATGTTGTCTAACGGTGTATTATATGTATTGTTTTGGAATTGTTGTAACCCTTGTGTTACAGCATGGCGGCCATAAACTTGGGGAACCTCAATGAGGAGGTAGGCGATGTAGGAAGTGTGAATGCAAGCATTGCTCAGACAAATCCTTTACCCCCACCGGTTATGGGCGTAGAACCGGTAGCTCAGTTGTTATTGCCTGGGGAGCTAAGTCTGACTCAATTCCTGATTTTCCACCCACCCCGATTTGAGGGGACAGAGACGGAGAAGAAGCTGAGAAGAATGGCTGGAGAGATTGGAACAGATATTTGTGTCCGCGCCTTGTGCTAGGACAACATGGTTGAGGCTGGCAGAGACAAAGAAGTCTTCCATGTGGTGGAAGACGAAAGTGATGGAATTGAGGGCTCAGGGTATGTTGATTGATTGGACTCTCTTCAGGACCCAGTTTCTGAACAGGTATTTTTCTGCTGCTGCGAGACAGATGAAAGAGGATGAGTTCATGAATCTGAAGCAAGGAAACATGGCAGTCTCGGACTATGCCATGCATTACTCATCACTATTGAGGTATGTTCCTCACATCGCTACGAATGGGCATTCCAAGATGAGGCATTTCTTGAAAGGACTAAGGCCAGAACTATTTGATCGGGTTATCACCAACAACCTCACTTCTTTCGATGATGCTCTTACCAGAGCAGAACTGGCAGAGATTGGATTTGGGGCCTATACTGATGTTGTACCCCCACATGTGCCACCGCAGAGAGACAGTTACTGATAGCTTGAGGCCACGAGGGGAGTCATTGAAGCCTCGTGGAGCTTCTTCATCATCTCGGTTCAGTGGGAAGAAATCTTTTAACCGGAAACAGGAGAGTAGGAAGAGCAATGTATTGGCCAACCGGGGACCCATGCAAGTGAATAGAACGGGGGAAACAAGATGTGACAATTGTGGAGGGCCACACTCATCGAGCAACTGCCCAACTTGTTACAGTTGCGGTAAGATGGGCCATATTTCTCTGTATTGCCCCACTCGGGGAGGACAGTCAGACTTCAAGGTGAATAGGCCGAGATTTGATGATGGGACAGTGCATCAGAGGTAGCAGATAATGCCTCGACCATCGGGAAGTCAGACAGTGGGACCATCCCAGGGGTAAGTGTATGCACTGACTAAAGAGCAGGCCCAGGCAGCCCCGGAGGAGGTGATCGATGGTACGTGTCATTTATTTACGCACTCTGCTTTTATTTTGATAGATACAGGTGCCTCCCACTCTTTTGTATCTGTTGGTTTTGTGGAGAGACACCATATGCCCGTCTTTGTTACCCACGCCTCTTATGGTCTCGACACCCACCGGAAGAAATGTTGTTGCTGACCAGTTTCTTGCGGATTGCCTCATTTATTTTGAGGGCAATGAGTTGAAGGCAGATTTGATCATGTTGGGTATGTCAGACTTCGATTACATTGTGGGCATCGACATTCTGAACAGATATCATGCAGTCGTGGACTGACGGCAGAGGACGGTTCAGTTCAGATCCGATATGGGGATTCAGTGGACTTTCTATGGGAACGGTTCACGTGCGAAGATTCGTTGTTGATATCGGCGATCAAAATGTCCCAGTTACTGGAACGTGGTCACACGGGTTATCTTATCTATGCCGTAGACACGACGGGAAGAATAAAGAATTGAGGGTGGACGATGTACCCGTAGTAGCAGAGTTTGCTGATGTATTTCCGGAGGAAATCCCAGGATTCCCACTGACTAGAGAAGTCGAGTTTGGGATTGAGTTATTACCGGGGACGTCCGCTATCTCTCGTGCCCCTTACAGGAATGCACCTGCGGAGTTAAGGGAATTGAAGGAGCAGTTGCAGGAACTCCTTGACAAATGGTACATACGCCCTAGCGTATCGCCTTGGGGCGCACCAGTTCTTTTTTGTGAAGAAGAATGATGGTTCAATGCGTTTGTGCATCGATTATCGGCAATTGAATAAGGCAACGGTGAAGAACAAGTATCCTCTCCCAAGTATTGATGATTTATTTGATCAGTTGCAGGGTACCAAGTTGTATAGCAAGATTGATTTGAGGTCAGGATACCATCAGAAGACAGCATTCCGGACTCGGTATGGGCACTACGAGTTCTTGGTCATGCCGTTCGATGTGGCGAACGCCCCGGCTATCTTTATGAGTCTGATGAACCGGGTATTCCAACCATATCTTGATCAGTTCATCATAGTGTTTATTGACGACATACTCATCTACTCTTGGAGTGAGGAAGAGCACGTGAAACACTTGAGGACAGTGCTCTAGATCCTCAGGGATCAGTTGTTTGCCAAGCTCAGCAAGTGTGAGTTCTGGTTGAGCAGTGTGTGGTGTTCTTGGGGCATGTTATATCTAGCAGTGGGACATCGGTGGATCCCAGGAAGATAGAGGTTGTGATGGAGTGGGCTGCATCCACTTCTGTACCCGAGATACAGAGCTTTCTTGGGTTGGCCGGATATTATCGACGTTTCGTCGAGGGATTTTCGAAGATTGCTAAGCCTTTAACACAGTTGACCCAAAAGGGAGTACCATTCTTTGGTCTGAGGCTTGTGAGGAGAGCTTCCAAAAGTTGAAACACCGACTGACGACGGCGCCTGTGTTAGTGATTCCTACGGAGAACACGAGGTTTGTCCTTTACACTGATGCATCACGTTAGGGCTTGGGATGTGTTTGATGCAAGATAAGCATGTGGTAGCTTATGCATCGAGGTAGTTGAAGCCGCATGAGAATAGATATCTAGTCCATGATTTAGAGTTGGCGGCTATTATTTTGCCCTGAAGATTGGAGGCATTACTTGTATGGTACGTCGTTTACCATTTACACAGACCACAAGAGCCTGAAGTTCTTATTTACTCAGGCAGAACTGAACATGAGACAGAGGATATGGAAGGATTTACTCAAGGACTATGATTGTGAGATTGAGTACCATCCTGCGAAAGCTAACTTGACAGCAGACGCCTTGAGCCGGAAAGTGAGGTGTACTGCTGAGGATGTCATGCAATTATCAGCCATGATGACTTCCTATGCCATTTGGGCTATGACTTCGATGTAGATACATCACCAATACCTGTATCGATCTTATTAGCTGAGCCAGATATCTATGAGAATATCAGAGAACTCAGAAGGCAGAGATGATGAGATTCAGAGATGGTTATCATTAGTACATCTTGGACAGCCATCTAAGTTCAGAGTGGCTGAGGACGGATCTTTGAGGTTGGGTAGCCGTTGGTAGTTCCGAGTACGCGGAGGAGTTGCGTAGAGGGATTTTGGAGCGAGCTCATAGTAGCAGACTTAGTATCCACCCAGGCGGGAGGAAAATGTATAAGGATCTATGATCAGTTCTGGTGGAAAATAATGAAGCGTGATGTCATCGCTTTCGTTAAGAGGTGCTTGATCTGCCAGCAGGTGAAGGCAGAAAGATGATAGAGGCCTGGTGGCGAGCTTAGGAGTTTGGATACCGTAATGGAAGTGGGAACACATATCCATGGACTTTTTGACCCACTTGTCGAGGACTATCGCTGGTTGTGATGCCAATTGGGTGATCATGGATAGGCTGACGAAGGTAGCTCACTTCATTCCCTACAGTATGACGTACATATACTTGAGGATGGCTCAGTTGTATGTTCGGGATATAGTGAGACTACACGGGATTCCAGTGTCTATTGTATCTGATAGAGATCTGCGGTTCACATCTCATTTTTGGGGAGGACTTCAGACAGCGTTGGGTACTGAAGTAAGATTGAGCACAACATATCATCCCAAACGGACAGTCAAACTGAGCGCACGGGTGGGACGGGTGATGTGATCATGTCCACCACATGTCACCTCGGTATAAGTAAGTAGTTCCCCCAATAACTACTCCTACTACCAGTCACTTGGCCATAGCCATTCCAACGAGTATACCCAAAGGTACTACCGCTCGTAAAATATTTATCTCAAATATGTGCTGTGGTACACTTCCTGTACGGCGCACCCAATAATTCTTCGAGCAACCTGCTCAACATAATGGTCTCGTCAACTGGTGACCCAGACACTACCATGTGCTCACCATTGGCACTCAAACCATACGACTAAATACATATACATAAATGTATTATTCATCGAAACGACGCTACGCGTGCGTCTACATAGAACATCCACTATGTCATCGTCATCCCGTGACGGTACATGTCAACATATGACACCCAAAATAACATCGTCAACTGGTGACGGTACATGTCGACACATGACATGCATAATCTCATCGTCAAACACATGACGGTATATGTATATCAACGCATGACATCCACAATAATCCTAATAAAATAGTAATATACCATACCTCATCGCTAACAAGGTAGCGGTGTATATCTGTATCCATTGCCCAACAGTGGTACGCAAGCAGCACCAATTGCTCGAAGGCGGCGTGATCCTGTGCTACGTACATAGCGGCATAACACATCGCTATAGAATCAGCAACATAAATCATCGCTATAGATGTTCGACGGTATGAATCATCGCCATAGGATTAGCGGAATGTACCATCGCTATGTAGATGTCCGGCGGTATGAGCCATCGCCATAGATGTAGCAGAATGACCCATCGCTATGAATACCCGGTGGCATAAGCCATCGCCAATAGAATAGCGGAATAACCATCGCTATGAATATCCGGCGGCATAAACCATCGCCAATAGAATAGCGGAATGAACCATCAGTATGAATATCGGCGGCATAACCCATCGCCAATAGAATAGCGGAATGAACCATCGCTATGAATACCCGGCGGCATAAACTGTCGCCAATAAAATAGCGGAATGAACCATCGCTATGAATATCTGGCGGCATAACCCATCGCCAATAGAATAACGGAATGAACCATCGCTATGAATACCGGCGGCATAAACCATCGCCAATAGAACAGCGGAATGAACCATCACTATGAATATCCGGCGCATAAACCATCGCCAATAGAATAGCGGAATAACCATCGCCATGAATACCCAGCGGCATAAACCATCGACAATAGAATAGCGGAATGAACCATAGCTATGAATATCCGGCGGCATAAACCTTCGCCAATAGAATAGTGGAATAACCATCCTATGAATACCCGGCGACATAAACCATCTCCAATAGAATAGCTGAATGAACCATCGCTATGAATATCTAGCTGCATGACCCATCGCCAATAGAATAACTGATCCCTAGTCTTGTTATAGTAGTGTATTTTAATGCACCTCGCTTGTCATGACCGCGGCACTAATACCCGTCGCTTCAACATATCAGCGGCATTGAATAACCTCGCTCAAATGCGACACGCGGCAATACCTCGCTTCAACATTTGGTGGCAAATATTCTTTCCTCGCTACGATATGACATCGGCAAGTATTCTATCATCGCGTCAACTGACAGCGGCAAAGCATTTAAAATCATCACTCATCCATAACAACTACTCATGGGATATTCACCAAGCATCCCATCTATACCTGTAACACAATGCATAATCCATATCTCAATATACATCACTATGAGTGTATTTTAATGCACCTCGCTTCAAATGTGACATGCACCAATACCCTCGCTTCAACATTTAGCGGCAAAGCATTAAAATCATCACTCCAAATATATGCAACCATGAGTGTATTTTAATGCACGTCGCTTCAATGTGACATGCGACAATACCCTCGCTTCAGCATTTAGCGGCAAAGCATTAAAATTATCACTACAATATATATGCAATCACAATGCATAATTCATAATGTATATACAATACATGTTACCGTTTGGTGCCCGTCAATCCTGGCCTTAGCCCTCCATGCCAAAGCGTCCCTACAGGAACGATTCCAAACCATGAGCATATATTAATCCATATTCACAACAATATGATTATAAAGGGTAAATGCATAAACCATAAGTACAAAGTACTTCCTGTATCCCAATGCATTTCAAAATGCTCCCTTTGGTTGTCCTTGTACCACAACTCACAATCATAATCAACGGATTATATTATGATTCCAAATATGTCATGACATATAATTGTTCCATTATGATCACATATCATAAAAGCACATAAGCAAAATAGTTGTGTCACACAACACTAACTACCATCATGCATAATTATGTGCTACTCCTTTCCATCAATATATTCCTAGGCCCTCAACAGCCCCAAGAGAGCAAACCACTGCTCTGATACCACTAATGTAAGGACCCCAAGACCTTAACCCATTATTTGTGTATTAAATCATGCATTCAGTGTATACAATCATATATCATGGGAAAAAGATTACATGCAATCATGTCATCACATACCATCTATAAAAATTTCTTGCATTTTCCATTCAATTTACCGGTTTTCCCCCAACCAAGTCCACGTACACAGCATGCGTCCTTATAATACACTAACATGTCCTCAATTCATTTAGCAATCCCTAAATAGTTGTATGCAACACATAAATAAAAAGAGAAAGGTCATTGCCTTCTTTATACAACTCATATACACATAATAGTGCTCACATGTGAGCATCAAATAAGCGCGTGTGTATATCTAATGTATAAAATACCATGCAAGATATCAAGTTCTGGTACATCGATCCTGGAAGTACCTCCAATCTACAGCTCGATCTCAACTCCGGAGCTACCCGTACCTGTTCCACCTTCCCAACAGAGACAGCCTCCACAGGGGGTGAGCATACCAATACCACCAAAACCGATAATCACAATAATACAATCATAATTTACAAAAATGTAATGTTATGAAATATAAAAGATGCTCCCTGGATGGTATCATCCTCATCCGGGATTCCCTGTACTATCCATGTTCTCAAAACAACCAAAACCATCAAATTCCTAATAGCCAGTTAATCATTACATTGATTAACTAAGTCTGTGTTCCCAATTACCCGTTTGCAATATTAATAGAATCCAAATCAAATACGAATGGCTAATAGATATTCCACGTATCTAAACATTAAAGCCATAGTTCAATTACCACGCACGCTCAACAGCGGCGGCATCCTAATCGATGTTCGGTCCGTAGCGATCCGTACATCCTAATATTGCTCGCTCCATAGCGGCGCCATACATTTCATAATGTCCATCGATTAATCACAATCATATTTATCATGCACCACCCAATCGCATTAATATATTGAAGCTATGCTCGTACGTCATACGTACCTTATAATTCCGTAGTCCTAGACCTTGACTAAGTCCCGTGATCCAATGAATTATGTGCTAACACATAAATAACTCATAATCAATTACAAGCAAGCAGCAACCACGCCCAAGCACGTTCACAATCCCCAATTATATCATCATCCATGACGATTAACCTTTTTAAAGACTACGGTTAAGCATGCATAATACCAAAATTATCCATTTCAAATGATCAAAGGTTATACAATTACTCAATTGAGTATTCCATTTTATTAATAAAATTTGGCTCCAATAATTCCTTTTTAAGGTATAGCATTCCCATTGGAATGTTGACATTGCCCCGGAAATCTAATTAAACCTCGATTCCAAAATCCCAACATTTTCCAACATTTCGAAAAAAACCACAACAAAAGGGCAACAATCAATCGCCGTTTAGGCGCGATCGATCGCGCAACCATATTGCCCGAAAAAATAAAGCCGCGATCGATGCCTACAAATGCCGATCGATCGCCAACTTTCTCTGCCACTCACGATCGGCAACATCTCGCGATCGATCGTGAGTACTATTCATCATCGCCCAATTTCCAGAATTATGTCGCGATCGATCGGCGCCAAGCCGCGATCGATCGCGACCTGCAATATTCCGAAAAACTCGAGTTTTAATGGGGTTTTTCACACCCAAACTCAAAACCAACACCCCATACTCCTTCAACACCTCCATTACACCATTGTAACCAATAAAAACAGTAAAAACTCAACTTTGAATTTTTACCAAAATCCCAAATTTCCAAACCCAACACTATACTCCACAAAAAGCACAATATTACTATCAAATCGAAGAAGAATGCGAGGGGAAGGAGATTACTGCTTTTCTTCGAGAAATCCGGCTCCTATCGAGCTTCCATCCATTTTCTTCAAAAGAAGAAATGAGGGTTGGGGGGAGAGGGGAGGGGAAACGGGGGAGAGAGGGAGGGTGATCACTTTATTTTTAAACAGTTATTTCGAGCGATTCTACCGCAAGTGCACGGCGTCAAGTTTTAGTATAATGATCTAGAAGTAAGGATTGTCGAACCCACACGAAGACTAGTAGTAATTACCAAATTTAACTAGCGTTCTATATTAACCTACGAAATTGGTTGAAAGATGAACTAATTTATCAACTCCAATATTCAAGCACCACAGAGAATTAAGATAATAAACAGTAGAGATATAATATCGAGACTTCGGTTCACTTGAGTAATCCCCCACAATTTACCTACTAGTTCTAATTAAAATTAATGCATCTAAGGTGACAAGTTTTCCGATTATCCAATATACTCTCTCGAGCTATATTAAACCTAAACTGAATGCAGTAGTAAGTAACTCTCGTTCACTTTTAACAATCAATGTTGCATACGTTCTATGAAAACCCTTAGCCTTCGATTACTAGATATCTATAGCTATCACTCGTGTATTTGACGTCATCTCTCGATCTCGGTCTGAAATCCACGGTTTATGTTATTGGTTCCGTTTTACAAATCATCTCTCGATCTCAATTGCAAACTAACAACATTCAAAGAGTAGTTAATTTTCAAAAGCATTAACAGCATAACATAAACTCAAAAATAACAAAAACTCAATCAAAAACTAGAATATTAAAACTGTGGGTTCATACACAAGATCCCCTTGTCTCGATAACAAAACTTAGCCTAGCATATTAACGGAAAAACAACGTTTTATAATATCTAACAACATTATAAACATTGGAATTCGAAAATAAAACTAAACAAAAGTTCAGAAATACTAGTAACACTCGATGTTGAATCGTGCGTCGATCCGTTGTTCCCGTCTCTAGCTGCGTTCCTTGAATCGTCTTGAATGAATCTTCTCTTCCAAAGGGTGGTTGCCTATCCAGAGGTGAAAAGAACCCTTCTAATGACCTAAAAAAACTCTTTTTATATGTTCTCCGAGCCCAAAGAATCTGGTACCAAAAAATAGCCCCAAAACTTAATTAAGGAAGTTTTTAATTCTGGAACTCTGCACGCGATCGATTTCTTCAAAATAGGCGATCGATCGCCTTCAGCTTTTTCTCCGGCGATCGATCGTCTCTCAAGATAGGCGATCGATCGCCTATATGTTCTGCCCCGAGGCGATCAATCGCCTGATTTGTTGCGATCAATCGCCTATCGCTTGAAAAATTCCACGAGCTCACTGGCTTCAGGTGATCGATCTCTTCGAAATAGGCTAACGATATCGACGCCTGAAGCTTTTATCGATTTTTATAAGTCATTTGACATCTTTTCCCACGGGTTGCCTCGTACTGTCATAGTTCCACCTCTAGGCCATTAAAACGGGGTGTTTCCAGTATTTCTTGCACTTCTACTGGATTCCTGGAAAACAACAAAACACAACCAAAAGTATAA
Source organism: Haberlea rhodopensis (assembly GCA_907163345.1). Lineage (NCBI taxonomy): Eukaryota > Viridiplantae > Streptophyta > Magnoliopsida > Lamiales > Gesneriaceae > Haberlea > Haberlea rhodopensis. The sequence goes on along the minus strand of CAJQUN010002445.1, from coordinate 1,909 downwards.
AATCTTCCAAGAATCACTATAAAAATCGCAAGAAATATATGCAAATATAAGTGTAAAAATGACACTTATCAACTCCCCCAAACTTAGCTCTTGATCGTCCTCGAGCAAGAATAAAATCAAAAACAGTGAATTCATCAACAGAAGAGGACATGGATCATTTCGTGCTCGTATGTTATTCAGACTTTTACTCATACTACAACAAGAATCCTTCAAATTGTTGGACACAAGTGTTTTCTTTCTTTAAGTTCAAAAAAACTGTTTCAAATTCGAACGTGTGTGTGTGTGCTGTTGTCAATCCCAAGATTACAATTATCATAGATCAAAACAGTGTTATCAATAACAATCAAGATTTTTCATCGAGAATCTCATAAACCTAGTTTTCAAGCACTTCCCACTAATGTAATCAATTCCTAGACTTGGATCAAAAGGACTTTTAAAGCTTATAATGTTAGGCCTTTGGTGTCGGGTACAAAGAAAAGATAGGATAAGCGCAAAGAAGAGAGTATAATCTTTACATTCATTGTTTCGCACACATCGAGCTTCTCTTCTTTTTTTTATAGCCTTGGCCACTTTGGGTCTTATATGTTATTTATTTTATTTTTTTCTCTTTTCAAGGCTTCTTTGTCTATCCTTTTCTTTTTCTCATTCACAAGCTCTTTTCACAATAAGCTCATCAAACTATAAAATTGTGCATCTAATGAAATTCATTATACTCCTTGGGTGAGGATAAGATTTTTTTTTTCAATTTTTTTTTTTTTTTGGCTAACAAGGTAGGTATAATGAGTTTATCAACAAATGTCGAATGGTGGCTAATTTCCATTTTTACAATCAAGCTCAAAGTTGGACACTAGGGAAAGATGTAAATGGTAGGCTTGAAGGCTCAAACGTTCAAAGATCGCCTATATCATATCAAGTCTAGTTCATAATTATAAAAATTTCGCCTCAAAGTGCGTCATCATCAAATAAGTTCTATGATTACTCTAAGATGCTCAAGACATGTCATCAAGTTCACACCTATCATCACTACTTCAAAAGTAATCACAAGTTTATGACTCAATGTGCTCAAATTATTCCTCATTTCAACATGTCAACTCGACTCAAAATATTCACACATGTTTACAATCATCAAGATTCAAGTCATAAGTAGAGTAAACTAATATCATCATAGCATGGAGTCACTACTTTTAATCCAATTACACTAAAAACAATTTTTCAGGCTCTTCATCGGATCATCAATTTATGCCTAAAATCAAAGATTCCACAGCAGTAGACATGTTCAAAGCACAATTAAACAAATTCAACTCAGCACAAACACCATTCACTCTTTTAAAACAAAAGCAAAACAAAATTCCATCTCCACATATCATATCATAGTTAACAATCCCCCCCCAAACTTAAGTAATAAATTGTCCTCAATGTAGTGAACAGGAAGAAATAATAGGACAACGTAATACCTGTGGTGACAACCGTCAGTGGTCGTCACCCTCATCCGCATCGGCAGCGCCATCAGCATCATCATCGTCTCAGAGGTGGGGGGTGGCTGGAGCGTGGGTGGCAGTGGAAATGCTAAGTCGGGATGGGCCTGGGCTGCGACTGTGTGCCAGTCATATGAAAAACGTAGAAACGCACGAGCTCAAGGCGCATGTCATCTTGATTGTGCAAAATCTCTCTTGATTGCGCCGGAGCTCGCGTTGCCACCCGAACCCATCGTTGTTGCAATTGAGTGCCCTAAGCTCATCCTCTAAAGATTGAAATCGTTGAGCATTGGTTGTAGGATGAGCTATTGGAGAATGGCCACGAGAAGCTCGGTGATGTGAAGATTGGGGTGGTCCGGATCATTGGAAGGCCTGGTGCGACTCGGGCGCCGACGGTGGGAGGAAGGCGAAGTGGCATTAAATGGCACACTTGT
>CAJQUN010002444.1:0-26642 GCA_907163345.1 Haberlea rhodopensis | reverse complement strand
GCTGAAGATACAATAGAACAGTATATGTAAGAACAAGTACCAAAAACGAATTGAAACAAATATAAAGATAATTCAAATGCATTCAGCTTCCTGATGATGTGAACCCATGCCGCGTTTGAATCCTTCCATTCCAATGAATATATAAAAGTAAAGCTAAAACTTAATAAAGAAGGATACGAGCTTTTACATAGGCTGCTATACTAATATTTTAAGAAAATGAATCACATTTAAATCTTAACGCTGCTGGAAGAATTCCAATTAGTAAACAGAGAATACATTTTAAAACTAGAAACACATTTTTTAACTCTCAGAAGCCAAGTTTTTTCTCTCAAAACATTCTCAAGTGTTCAAGTTTTCTAACTCTCAGAACCAAAGTTTTTCTCTCAAAAACATTCTCAAGTGTACAAAATAATTTTAAGACATCGGATCACCCTCTTATCAAATTCTCAATTCACAGCACAAAGCCTCTGCATATTTTAAATGTTAACTATGTGGACTATCTTTCGGAGAATGTCTTGAGTCATTTAATTTGACAAGCAAGGGGAAAAACAAAACTTATAAATGCCTCTAACTGATCTCTAAGAAACATAACACTTTGTTATGATACAATGTGCCAGCTAAAACAGAGAAAATATAAGGATCATACCTTGTGCTATTTGAGAACGGCGCTTCTCCTTTGTTGAGTCTTGATACACCTGCACATTAATTTCAAAAGGTATTATAAATTAAAAAGAACCAAATGGAAACGACAAAAGTTTTTCATAGTCACAAGCGATTAAGATAACCTAGTAATTCAAGGATCAAGTTGTTGATTAACTGAACATGTAACGAAGAAAAATATGACATAAGATTATATTGCACCACAGAGTTTATGATGGCATAAATACGCAATGTGTAGGCTGTAGGCGGTCAACAAAATTACAGACCAGTGAGGAACTGCCAACCAAAATTTTTGGAAGCCCGTAATCATAAGACTACAAAATAGCTAGCACTAAACGAGACGGTAAATAAGATGGAGGCAAAAGGTTTCAAAAAATGACTAGGTGTACAAGTATATTATACTACTTCAAGTACATATCATACCCACCCAAGCATATGGAAAATGAAGCTATCGCATTAAATAGCAGCCTTATCAAACAGGTCACAACAAAAATGATATTACAAGCTGAAAACTGGAATGATAACTTTCTCATCTTTCTGTGCAAGTAGATCAAATGAATTTCAGAAGAAATTTTTCACACTTTTCATATTAATCTCCAACTGCTCTCACCAAGCAGAAAATATTTATCTAAGGAAAGAGGAGATATTGCAATAGCAATGGGGAACAAATTTGACCCTACTCTGAACACCCGAATTTGGAATTCTCGGTCAAGAAAGAAAACCCATTATTTGCCAAGAAACATATTAGTTTAAAACGGAAAGGATGGATCAAATGTGATATTAAAGGATTATCTACCTTCACATGGAGTCAGGAATAAACTAGGGGTACAAAAATAATTGCTATATCACAACTTGTTAGGAATGGAATTCAAAACAGAAGAATCTGAACCAGGAACACAATCAACACAAGGAAAATATGCTGAATTCATTTCTTGAAATATGAAAGGAAATACTAACAAAGAAAAATATACTCTCAGCTCAATATTTCTCAAGAAGGGAAACCTTCTTGCCCAAGCTATTCTTGCCCGGAAGAACTCTCCGTGTACCCTAGCTCCAGCTAGTATCTGCCTCACACAAAATATGACATAATCCCTCACAAACTAACCCTTCCCACATTTTATATCTCCCCTATTTACATCTAGATTCTTCCATGGGCATGAGGCTTGGGCCTGGCTCCACTATATTGGGTACAAAACACAACTCTTCCTGCGTCTAGATAGTAACAAGTGTGGGTGAATCAAAGACAGATTACTAACTTAATTCAATAGTTCTGTACAAAAAGGATACAAATAAAATGGGAAGAACTTGAAAAGGAAATAACATTGCCTGAACAATTCGCTTTAGAACTTAAACCGAACAAACATTTGCGCCAACCAACAGATTACTAAATCTTGCAACACAAGGATAAGAGGAAACCCGCAGCAGAAAATAAAGAAATAACAAGAGAGAGAAATAGTTCTTACCTCATTGGGATCAAAGTAAGTCCGAACGAGTAGATGCTCAAGCCGCAAGTATCGTTCCGGTTGCTCCTGTTTCATGACACCCATCACCTGGGGTGCCTTAATATAGCACGTGCTGTATCAATTTCTCGAAGTTCGATCATTTCCAAAACAATCTACCAAAAAAGAACAGAAAGTGATGAACTTTGACAGTTTATTCTTCGAAATTATCTGGTTTGTTTTGGGTCATGAAGTTCACTCGACGCATCAAACTCCTCAAGAGATAAAATGGCTGGCAAGAAATGACACATTCTGATCTGGCTACCCAAATTGGAATGGCTTACCTGCTCATAAAGATCTTCTAGCTTCTTACGAGGAAGCTTAAGCTGCGCCACTTGTGGTAAAATTGCATCCCACCTTCCACTATTGATGTCAGCAGTAAGTGTTTCGAGGCTGTCCACCGTATTAAGAGAAACTTGGCATTCATTCTGTAAAGTTTGGAAGGTTTGATGCAACGAATTCTCTTTGCAGAATTGAAGAACAATCTTTATCACACTGCAAGAAAACGTAAGGAAAACAAAATAAACTTCAAGACTATGTGACATAAGACTGCGGTGGGGTGCTCGAAATAATTTTCTGGCAACGCAAGAGCATAAATTAAAGCAAATTCAATTTAAAAAAAAGATAAAGTAAATATAATGCATAATCAGAAAAATACCGAAAGGTCAAGGACGTACAAACCTGAACAGGATAAATTGACATAGATGATAATACAGAGATATTCTTCACCAACCAACTAAAATACAATTACCCTTGGACAAACTGTTTCCAGAATAAAAAAATCAACAAATCGATTGCAAATTATTGACACAACACAATACTAATACTACTAATAAAAACCACACAAGAAAAAACCGCAAAACAACATAATGGAACTCCAGATTTCAGCAATGTATTATGCGTAACAATTCCATGGAAGGTATATATAATGTCCAACAAAAAAAAAAGTGGTATGAGGCATATAGGAACTGGGTAGCTAACTTAAAAGAACCTCAAGTAAAAAAAAAGTTAAATTAGCAAAAATTTTCTTCATCTCCAAGCCGTTATCGTCAGCTCGTTTTGTGTAGCTAAACATAAGAAACTCCAACGTTTCAAAAATATTGAAGCTTTTTCAAACTCCATAATAAGTTCAAAGTTGGAGAAAAAAGCATTCTCGATTACTAAAAAACTCACACAGCATGGAAAATGAGCAATTACAGATTAATACGGGGGAGGGAAAGCTTACTCTCGAGCTTCAATTTCAAGCGTTGAAGACATGGCAGCAGTGTTGGACAAAGTAGCAGCCGCTGAAGCCCTAACTTAAAATACCTGCTGCATTGGACTCCCAACAGTTTTTGTGCGAAATTGAGTTTATATTATTTTTTTTATAAAGATAATATTATGTAGAGCGTTAATTTTAGAATAGAAATAAAAATTGGGAGAAAGGGAGGAAGGGTTTATTTTATTTTTTTCATTAATTTTTTTCTTTTTCTTTTCTTTCCTATTTTTAAATTTTATTCTTTCAAAAAAATTAGAAACATCTCTTATTTCTCGTATCTATCTATCCTATTAATTTACTGAATATTGAATAATCGATTTATAAATTAATAATATGGTAAATTATTGATTTATCAAAGTACCACTTCTCGAAAGGAACTTCTTAAAGTAGCAATGATATTGAATCATTTTTTGTTGGATTATAAGAAATTCACACGAGACATTCTTATTATATTAAGAAAATCAAAGATGATATTCAAAATGATTTCAATAAGAAATAAATTAAGCATTCATAGATTAATCAAAAATTTACTATGTATTAACTAGTTATGATTTATATATTTCATGGGATCTATATGAATTCTTGTATACATATATTATCTTATTAGCGAATTATTAATCTAGCACGTTGTCAAAAATTCAAAATCGGTAAAAAAATATTATTCAAGCGAGGTTATGGACAAAACACTTCAAATTGAGATCGAAGATAAATAAACCCTGGTTTTTATTAACTAGTGTTGCTATCAGTGGTGGGTGCGGAATTTTTGTTTATTCAAACCAACTACTTGATGTTATTTGGTCAAACCAAATACTAAGCATAGATAGTATTGAAATAAGAGATAATGTTGAAATATATCACCACAATCCGAAATATATGATTGGATCGCAAAAGTCCTAAAAATCGAGACTCTCGAATTACATACTTTATAAATATAGGAGTCTCCTACGCTATACGTAACTCAAAAATCTCTCATCATTCAGCACCATATTTTCGAAAAACACACACATATTTGAAAAGTTCAAGCCAAGGAATAGAGGAATTTTCCATCAATTTTAGAAGCCAAATCCGTTCAATCACGCTTTTTTTTCTTGGTAAGTGGACTTTGCTTTGATTATCATTTTGTTTTGAAAACTATAAGTATGTTTTAACTTTCAATTAATTATTTGAATATTTTGAAATTTGATGTTTTTGATGAAAATTATGATTTTTGAATCATTTTAAATTTCGAAATCCGATTGGTAGAATTCCGAAATTTTCTTACCCTTATATTGTGGTATTATAACATGTTTCCAGACCCTTATTTATAGGTGATCCGATGTTCTGATATTATCTCTATAAAGTAGAGAACTGATATTAGTACCATGAAGAAAGTATATGATTTGCTGTGATTAATTTATATCATGCGAAAATGTTTCGAATATGGTTGTTCTGTTCTGGCTCAATAAGTATTGTTTCAGTATTTGTATCAGATTCTGTTTTGATTTTTATATATGTCTATATATGTTTTTGTCACATTCAATTGGCCTCAATTTGTTGAGTGTTTCTCAAAACGCTCACCCGTTACTTCCAATCCCTGGATAAACGCAAATCAGAAATCGAAAATGAAGACCATAATCGGTTTTATAGATGGTGAATTAGATGATGTTCAAGATTCCGCTGCCAATGATTTGAGTAAGTTTTCGCTGACGTATTTTAATTGGAGAACGGTTTTTTAGACCATTTTTATAAGTTTTAAATCCCAAGTTGTAAGAAATATTTATTTTATGGAATAAAATATTGGTTTTAGTTAAATTCTGTACTATGGGTCTTGTTGTTTTCTGAATTAATATTTGGAAGCAACGCCGATGTTATTGACCCCGATATCGAGGTGTCACATAGGTGCTCAAGTTAGTATAGTTAAGAATGGTCCAGATGAAAGATCTGAATTGGAAGCTTGGAATTTTTGCAAAATCTAACTTGGACTGACTACACTTAAAACTACGATATTACAATTTACGAAAACTTCTTGCACGCGCAAAATTTTAAACCTCAAATCAATATCTTTTGTGTTATCTCTTCACTTTCAGGAAGCACTTTCTCAAGGCATCTGTTCATTAACTGTGAAAAATCAAATGCTAACAGCAGGAGCCACGATAGAGATACAGAAAGATCACATAGACACATGATTAATGAGAGTCCTTAACTCAACAAAGAACCTGGGAGAGAGGAAGACGTGACAATAATCCATACAATTGCTAGGGTCAGTGATAAAGTATTTTGATATTTTGTAGTTGTACCTAGAGATTTAAGGTTTGTATCTGAAGAATTTCATGAGTAGTTAAAATCTATTGAAATTTAGATACCTTTAAACTTTTATATAGTTTTAAAAAAGTATGTTTAAAAACCATCTTACTTTTAAATACTCTATGAAAGTCTATTTCGAATGTCAGTAGACAATCTATATAGTATATAAATTTCTAGATTGAATACTAATAGACTTCCATAAAGTATATCAGTCTAGATTGAATATCTCTAAACTCGTAACTTCATGAAAGTCATTAAATGTCTTGAACCAATACACCCCCTTTTATATATGCATGCATGTGTGCGTTTGTGTCTTTAAAAAAGGCTGTGTTGATAGTTTCTCAAGTATTAAGATACAAGCTTTCACCATTCTTGAAACACTTACAAATGTTAAGAATCATTAAATGTAAAAACAATCCAAAACTTATGCCATTTCAATACATATCACTTATAATGTATTAAACCAATGTTATATATATCATTCACAAAATAGCACCGTGAGAACTTTCAGCTTTATGACCCAGCTGGTCATTCTCCATCCGAGCTCAATCTAAATCCTTCCACCATATACAGGTGTTGAATCAAGATTAGGATTCCTAAAACATACATACATTAAGAAATGGAAGATTAGCCAGCCAAGGAGCAACTTCGCATGGACCAACTCAGGCCTATCATCATGAGGGCAATGTCCAACACCTTCCAATAAGTACAGATTTACATTTGGTAGCCGAGCCGGCAATGATGCAAAGTATTTGCCAACTGGTCCATCTATTGGAGTCAGTGGATCTCGATCACCCCACAGCAACAAAATAGGTAAGCTAATATTTGGCATCAACTCCACCGGATTTGGGCCTGGTGGCCCTGTCACTATAGAAATGAAGGCATCCAGAGCACCTTCGTCCATTGATGGTTTCCGAATAATCTGAATTTTTTTACGAAACAAACACATTAAAAAAAAAGGTTGATAGAAATCATCTGTCTTTACCGCCTTATTACCCTGTTGTCCTTGGGTAATCTGATGTTTTCTAAGCTCGTACGTACAGTTAGGCATAATTCTGAACATCTTCAAGAAGTCTTCGGTAATTTCTACATAGTTTGAAAACTGAATGTGCCCACACCACAGAAAAAAATATAAGGGATATGAAAACAATTACCTCGACAAGGTCCTCATCCACGTTTTCCTTGTTTCCATAGGCTGACAACAATATGTTTCTCAGATTATTGCTGCACCATATGGGAAAAACGACACTCGTTATTGTTTTTCCTCTTACGCTGACACGAAGCAAAATACAATCAACTAAATATACCTTTGTCTGATTCGATTGAAAAAATAAGAAGCAATTCCTCTTTGCTTCAATAACAAATCGATGAGCCAAAGCAAAGGTAGGAATAGCCTTATCCTCCAGTCATCTACTATCGCCTTGTTGTTCATACCACCAGCACAATTAAACAGCACAAGCCCTTTCACCAGGGACTTAGTAGGCTCTGTTCGAGGAAAATATATATGTACATTGTAAAAACCAGGTTCTAACATCGAGTTAGACAGTACGGTAAGAAAATGATAACACACCTGAAGCAGCGATAACACAAGCAAGACTACCAATCGAGTTCCCCAGTAGTACAGTTGGCTTTCGAACAATTTCATCCAAGAAATCTAGTATCAACTGTCCAATTCAGTGCATTCTTTGTCAAAATGAAATTATAAACATTAAAAAACAGAAGATTTTGAATGGTTAGTTCTTACTAGCCAGTATACAAATCACAAATTCCGTAGAAACATTCACCTCAGCCCACACTTCCATGGAATAAGAAAAACCAACTGGCTTTTGTGAAGCACCGAAACCTAAGAGGTCAATGGAGTAAACTGTATGACTTTGAGCAAGTATCGGAATATTCCTGAAATGGCAGAGGATCAAATTATTGAATCTACTTCTTTAATAAGCAAAAGGCTAAGATAGTAGCAATCCCTCATACTGCTCTATGTTGAGAGTTGCTATGGTAGCTTGAGTTGAAACATTATGTATTCCTTATGCTCTCATCAATCAAAGAAAGTATATAAATTTTTACATTTAAAGTTTAAACAGAAACTCAAAAATTGTTTCTTAAAAAAAAAAAACAAATCATACCTGCGCCAGTGAGCAATGGAAGCACCAAAACCGTGAACCAGAAGCAGGGGAGGATTCATAGAAGCATTGTCACCATCCGCTTCTGGGTACACCAAGTAATTAATGGTATATCCTTTCCACACCCATGTCTTGCACTTCGAGTCAATCTCCTTCACCTCCAAAGGCGGAGGTAAAACCACATCTACTTCACTCGGAACCACCACCATGGTGGAGGCGGCGGAGACCTTAGCACAGCTGATAACAGAAATAGGATTCTTGGACATAATACGGGTAGAAAATTTAACTGAAGACTGTAAACTACTTATGGGATTCAGCTGCCTTTGTGCACAAGTCATCAATGGTGACAAGGGCGGGGGCAGTAAAAAGACGCAGGGTCCTGCTCCATTAACAGCCAACCCCATGAAATGGTTTGGGAGTTTGTGTAGGATTGAGAATGGAGAGCTGAAATTATCCGCAACCACCAGTTTCCTGTTTAGGAAACGATACTTTTTCGACTACATTGACTAACTAGTACTTGGACTCCATACATACTTGGTTAACCGACTAACTAGTATTTAACAGAATAATTCGATTTTTTTTATTATAAAAATAACCTAAGTCACCATGTCAAATGACGACTTCAATTGAAATCGCAATCTGATACGACGACTTCTTTAAAAAAACATTTTTTTTGATGCCGTCACTAAGTCGTCATGTCAGATGACAACTTCAATTGAAGTCGTCATCTGATATGACGATTTCTTTAAAAAAAACATTTTTTTTATGTCGCCATGGAGATGGAGACATCATTAAAAAATTTGTTGTCGTCATTTCACATGGCTACAACATTAAAAAATAGTTTTTTAAATGATGTCGGTGAGTAACGACGTAAAAAAAAATTTAATCTTTGTCGACATCTCAGATGGCGACATCCAAAAAACATATTTTTAATTTGATGTCCCCATCTCAACAATCAATTCATTCGCATTATATAACCAGCATAATGTTGGTCTTAGAATTCGTAAACCAAAATTTGCTCGTAGAATTCGTAAGCGAAGATTTTCGTAAACCAAAATCTTCATTGTTTCCTCCGGTCGTTTACTCTTCGGCACATTGCAGGTCTATGGTATATAAATAATAAAATTTAACAATATTATATATCATGTACTAATTATAAATTTCATCTTATATTTTAAGGTGTGTCAATTAAAGTTTTGTTGTATTGGGGAGACGATATACAAGATTTAGAAACTGTTAGATTGATCGTGGTTCATCAAAAGGCATGACAATATCTCGCACTATTAATTATTTACAGTTATTAAACGATGTATATGATATTTGGCATCAATCATAACCAGCTCATTCTGAAAATATATTGTAAATATATATTGAGTGATTTTTTGGGGATGAAACAAACAATTTTTCCCGTTGACAGTGATTCAATTTAGCATGCTATTGGATTTTGAACAAAATCATAGTTGTTTGGAGATGTATATACAAACAGAATGAAGGGCTTATGATTTTATTACAGAAATGTCAACAAGTGGTAGTGGTCCATTTGTAGTAGTTATAGAAATGTAGCAGACACAACCACGACAAATGACCATTATCTTTATCCAACAATTACAATTTCTCCACGACACATTCAAACGTATTTGGATATTCGATCGACCTTCCAACTGGTAAGTGTGGGAGTTACTACGATTATTCCGAAGGAAATATCCATCTGAATATGGTATTTAAAGATAAATGTTATCTTCAGGCAGCTGTAAATGATTACTCTGTACGGATTGCAAAATGTGAGTATCTTGTTGTCAAAAGTACAAAAACATTATGAAAGTTGTGTGTAAACATAGTACACCAGATATGCCATGCAGATGGTTTCTGCGCGCCTCATTGAGTAAAAAATGGACTATTCAAATAACGACATATGGGGGTTCTCACATTTGTCTTTTGAGTGATTTATCAACCGATCATGCAAATATGGACAAAAATATGATTGCTAGTTTGTTAGTGGGAAAATTCAGCGTGACCCATCCTATGAGATAAAGTATGTTATTCAGATTGTTAAAGATAAGTATGAATTAAGATCTCATATGCAAAAGGCTGGTATAGTTTGAGACGTGCGGTTGAAAATGCGTATGGAACATGGGAGAGCTCTGTGAAAAGTTACCTTATTACATGGGATTTTTGCACAAATAGAACTCATGCACGGTCGTCGGATGAGATCACATACCAAATGCTAGACCAACAGAGATGACTTTGAATTGCGTTTTTTGGGTCCATGTGCAGACGGATTCCGACACTGCCAACAAGTTATAACTGTAGATGGAACGCATCTATATACAAAATATCAACATAAGATGTTAATTGTTGTAGTCATGGACGCTAACAATCAAGTCTTACCTTTGGCATTTGCATCGTTGACGAGGAAAGTTTTTTATCGTGGAAATGGTTTTTGGAGTTGATTAGCAAGCACGTTGTTAAATGATGTGCTGGTGTTTGTTTGTTATCTGATAGACATCAGGGCCTTATTGCAGCTGCTGAATGTATTACCGACTCCTTGCGTGTAGTGTATCGATTTTGTTTGAGACATGTGTGCTCAAACTTCAATAATCGTACAAAAGTGTTCATTTGAAAGACTTACGCTGGAAGGCTGGATAAAAAAATCAGCTCAGAAAGTTTGATTCTACAATGGAAAAAATAAAAAGTATTGAACCAAGTGCATTTGATTATTTGAAACGGATTGACAAGTCAAAATGGACTATTGCTCATGATGGTGGATGGCATTATGGTATTCTTACGACATATATGCCCGATTGCATTATCGGAGTTATGAAGGGTGCACATCGCCTTCCAATCACCGCCATTGTGCAATTAACTTTTGATCGATGTGTACTATATTTTCTTGAACAACTTAAGAATGCAGAACGAATAATCCAGAATAATCAAGATTGGTCGGATAATGTCTTTGAAAAATATGCTCGTGCTGACCATCATTCCATTCACCATGATGTTCGGATGTTCGATCGAAGACAATTAACCGCCTCTGTAATCACTAAGGAGCAAACATGATGTGGCGGCAATACTCACATTGTCAACCTCAAAGCAGGGAATGCTCTTGCGGAAAATGAAAACAATTCGGCATGCCATGTTCATGTGATACAAGTGTGTCGACATTATGGCTTAAATGCAAAATTAAATGTCAACCATTATTATAATATGTCTGAATATTGGAACACATATCAAGGGCAATTCAATCCACTGTGGGCAGAGCAGTATTGGGACACCCTGTGCTTTGAGTTATTCCACAACTCCACTCTGCATATGTCTAAACGGTAGGTCGTGATCGAACAACACGTATCCAAAATGAGATGGATTGGTCAGAAACCCGAGCAAGATGACAGATGGGCTCAACTTCGTCGCAAAATCAGTAAATTTCTAATTTGTTCGAGTAACGTAAAAAATAATAATTTACATGTTGATCGTTGTAGAATATTATGAAATATCATTGTAATATGTTATGTTACTATTTTATACTTTGATGATGATATGTTATTATAATGTGTTACATCGTAACATAATAGAAACACACAAACAAACTGATGTAACAAAATATTGTGAAATCATATTCAAACAAATGATTAAAACATAAAATCAATTCTAAAACAATGCATATTCGTATTACCTTACACCATATGGAGCAGAAGCTAACACATTCTCTGGGTTGATTATTCTTTGCCCAATATCAGATCTTTGGCTACCCAATTGAGAAGTCAAACTTGGGATTCATGACCATGCCCAAATCTAATTTATTGTAGTAGCATCAATAATACAATTTAGATTGACAAGAAACATATTTTAATTATTACAACAAACAAATATATTATTTACCTGTACGAGTTACAATGCACCACCTATCACTTTTTCCCTCTCTCTGGTGAAGTGCACAACTCACGATACAAGTATGCCAACCACAGCACTCCCTCAACTATAAGTACTGGTAGAGTCAATATCCTCCAACTTCGTAAATACAATAACCTAACAAAATTGGCTGATGAATCAGGACAAATAATTCCCCCTAACATCAATAACGCACAAGCACATGTAAATTTAGCAACAACATATGGCGTACTATGTATATTCATGGGATTGAGCAACAAATATCTCAACCTCGCACCTTTAAAGTCTTTGATATCTCGTGTGAATCATAAATACGTATGACAATATTCTTGCCATTCGGGTAGACTCCTATCATAATCTATCCCCGCTACTACGATGCCATCTACTGACAATGACCGTATTATTGCAATATCTTGCAGTGTGATAGATGCTTCTCCCGATCAAAGATGAAATGTGTGCGTTTCACGGCGCCACCTCTCAACTAAAGTCGTGATCAGGTGCATGCCAAGCTCAATCTTACACACCTATATATACTATAAAATCCAATCACTTGCAACAAATTAACAATATGTATATCTAATGGACACATTTCCCAAAAATAGTTATTTGGGTTTCTCGCACGAAGTGTGCTATCCATATCACCTACCCATACATCCTCAGATCGATGTGAAGACTGCATTGACAAAAGATATGTGTCAACTGGGTCTGGTTGTCTCATTTGATCCATCCTGAAAATATAATACAAAAAAATTATCAACATTAATCTCAACATTACAACCACTGGCCGCCAGCTGTCGACGGCTGCCGCCTGCCACCGCACTTCGGCATCGCCTCGCGGCCGCCGCCCTCCGGCGCGGTGAACTGATCGTCCACATCACCAACAAAAAATCTACACATAATATCAACATCATAATTTATCTAAAATCAAATATAATTTATCTAATATCAAATAATTACAAAAACAACCAACTTACCTTAAATAATTTGGAAATTTGAAAAAAATGGAAGATCTCAATTTTTGCTCAATTTATGTTCGTCTTTCGCGTGAATGTCTGAGGAGGCGGCATGTTGTTTATAAAAAAAAGGGGTAGGGTTTCGGATTGTAAAGGGTGTCAAAATCAATAAAAAATCAGATGGCGACAACAATAAAAAAAATTAATGTTGTCGCTATTTGAGATGACGACAACAATAAAAAAATAGTTTTTTTTGTTGTCATCATCTCAGAATGTGACATTAATAACATATTGTCCGTAGTCGCATTCTGAAATGGCGACGACAACTTTTTTATTTGTTGTCGCCAGCTCAGTTAGCGACACTGGGAAAAAAATTCGAGTTATGTTTATAAATACTGTTAAAACTTAGGTTAATTTAAAAAACTCTAATATTCAGACTCCATATATACTTAGTTAATTGGTGCACACGTTGTGTGTTTATACATGTGATTATGTGAATAAATTTTTTTATTAAGTCAATTTGTATAAAAATGATATTATTAACTATCGGTTTTTGTAAATAATTGTATTTTTAATTAAATCAATTATCATATAAAAATTTGATAATTTGATTAAATATAAAAATGTCATTCAATAATAATCACAATTGGGACAATATTGTAATTAACAAATTATATATATATATAACATTTAATCTCATTAAATTAGCTTGAGTTATATGAAATATACAAAGATACATCCGACTCAGACATATCATATACACCATATGATATATCTAGAACTAAAATTTTTATTTCTAATATGGGATATGTGTGAGTACGGTCAAGATACATCTGATACAATATCTGACACGGTCAAGATATGCTAACTTGATATTTTGAATTTTAGTTTGTTTTAATGCTGATTTATATGTTTGAAACTTGTTTTCTTATAAATATTAGGAAAATTAAGTTTAGCATTTTATAATTTGGTTCATATTTCACTTTGTAACCATTGTTTGAAATTTACAAGTTACATTCCCAAATTTCAAAATTATATGCCAATATTTATTTATTTTTTATATATACATCCATAATTTTTAGTGAAAATTACGCGAAAATATACTATAATTTGATCAAAGTTTTTGCAACCATTTATTGAAAGTTTAGTTTACAATCTCAATTTTCTTGCAAAGTAACTTTGGACTGAACTATACAATATTTTACATAATTTTTTCAAAATATATTAACATAAATATCTATAATAAAAAAAATTGTCGTATCCGGAAATATCATATCTTAGAAATTAAAAAAATCACGTGCAATCGTATCTTGGTATCCATGTCGGTACATCATAGGTGGTGTTGAGGCCCTAAATATTTGTACTAGAATTTTGCAGAGATGCTTTTTTAGAGAGTTTTTCCTATGGATGACAATGGGCGGGTCTGGGACGTGTTTTGTCAAACCCCCAGCTTTAAAAAAAATACAGGCCCCGCCCTGTTAGGACGTGCGACCCAGCGGGTTCAACTCGTGAATCCATTTTGTTTTTATTTATTATTATATTTTGCAGGCTACTCATACAAGAATGTAATTGAAAAAGAAAAGATTGACACCCACCACTTTGTTTCCTATTTTCTGGCTCTTGGAAGTGAAGACGAAGGAAATGGAAGCATAAATGCACAATCTTTAACAAAGTACAGAACTCAAATTCCAATGTGAATTTCATGCATAAGATCATGAGAAATCTCCATTTTTGACATCAAATCGAAGCTCAACAATTCCCACCAAATCTTACCATATTAAGTTTATCTCTCGGTCCCAGAAGCAGAAATGAACACAATAACACGCTTTTGCTGGGGCCTTCTCCCAAATCCCAATGACGGAGGGGGTGGAGGTGTGTGGGATGGCCGATGGAGGGGATGTAGTGGGGTCGTTGTGACTTGTGGCTTGTGAGGGACGAGACTTTAGAGTTTGAAAATTGAAATGAAAATAATGAGAATTGAGAAATTTTGGGCTCAAGGACAAATTATAATTTATATGTATACAGGGTGGGTGTAGGACGGGTTTGGTCAATCCCAGGATCCGCCCCACATCATAAACCTGTTGATCAGGTCCAGACCCATCCCGGGACCCGTTTGACAGAGTTTAGACCTATCCCAGACCAAACGTTATCAATTCAAGTTCAGGTTTAGACCCGTCATCCCTAGTTTTTCCATGACTTTGATAATGGATTCCACTCATGTTATTGGTCCGATTATACCGAATCTCCCGGTTGTTCAACTGCCATCACCTATTATCTCCACAACGTTCATTAATGGAAGTTGACATCAGTCTCTCAGTTGGGCCAAATCACCAAAGCCCACTGGTAGTATTTCATTATTGGGCACTTAATTTATATCCGATGGGCTAAGAAAAATTAATTTAGCCTAAGTGCTAACGCTTACATCTAATGGCTGGTTTTTTTGGTACATATTCTAATATTTACTCCTTAATATAATATCTTCACCAACTTCAAGAGTACCTAACTTCATTTATCTATAATTCTATATACAGCCCATACTGGTATTAAATATTATCTAATTTTAACTAATAAAGATATCAACAGTAATATATCAACATGTGTTAAAGAATTGTCTCATATTGAAAGTTTGCAAACTATGCTAAATCTTTATAAGATAAACGAGTCACTCTACTCACTGTCAATTGGTTTGAGTTGGAACCTCATGTATTCTTAAAATGGTATCAGATCAAGCTTTTTATGAGATTGTATACTATACCCATATGCTCAACATTACCTCGAGTTAGTCACACGTGAGATGTCGTATTGAGAATTATCGCACATTGTGAGTTTACAAACTATGCTAGCTCTTGATAAGATACATGTGTTACTCAACTCATTCTCAATTGGTTTTGTGTTGGAACTTCATATATTCTTAACAACATATAATTACTTAGGCTAATTAACAACCACGTTCATATTGGTTCATGTTATACTTCACAGCTCTCTTCTCCATGTACTGTTAGAAATTAGAAATATGTGTCTTGTAGTGAATTTGTAACTGATTTTAGTCTGCAGTTCGGAAATTATAAATTAATTCAAGAAATTACAATATTATTATATAAAAGTATTTGGATGGACACACACATATATATATATATAGGTGATGTGAAATAGCATTCGTTGTAAGTTGTAACTTAGCTTTTACTTGATTAATGTAATGGTTTAGCTCCAATGCCCAATGGTACTTTATGCCTATTGTCATTTTGCGCAAGTGTGAATTTTAAATATTTAAATTGACATCAATTTTAAATATTAAATAAATATAAAAATTGAATATACATGCATGGCTCTTCTATAATAAAATAACAATCTGTAGGATGGTGATATATATATATTATATATATATATATATATATATATATATATATATATATATATAATGTATGAGGAAATTAGAGTACCCACTTTGGTATGGTCATTGTGAAATTTCAACAATACCATCTATTTGCTTTAGTAATAGCAATGAGACCGTGAGATAAAAAAGATAATATCGAAAGATCACATATTAACTTCTCAACTTATTTTCCAGTTTTTCATCATTTTTTTTTTCATTCCAAAAATATGTGAAGTTGTTATTTCTCTTCCCCATAAAATATCATATTTAAATCAGATATTTCAAATATAAAAAATTAATATACATAAACAATATATAAATTTTAAAATTTTATTACACACGCAATACATGCGTCAACCGCTAATATATATTATGCGCCGCGCGGATTTGGTCTGTATTAATTTTTTGGCCTAAACAAATTAGACACCTATATGGGCAATTCATTGGTTTGAGCGATCAAGAATTTATGAGTTAAAGTAGTCATAATAAAATGATTTATATAAGCGTCGGTATGAGTTAACTTATGAACGAAGTTTAGGATAATTACATATGAATCATTATAGAATAGTTATTTTACAAATTTTATCCTCTAGTTTAAACAATTACATCTGCATCCCTTATAAAATAGTTATATTACAATAGCACTCCATCTAGTTTGTAAATATATAAGAAAAATTACAACTACCTCCTATGTGATTTGACATAAAAATACACTGTTGAGGAGATAGATGTTATTGTTCAAACTAGATGGGCTAAAACGGTAACTATAAAAACTAGAGGTGGACTATATATCAATCTCATAAACATGGATCTAGTTGTCATATACAATACAATTTCATATTGACTGGAACTCTTCTCCTATAAATAAAAGGCTCATGAGGTACGCAAGTTATATCATGCTAGTTACTTCAGTTTATATTTTTCTCTCAAATCATATACTGACCTTTATGAGATGATAAGTTTCCTTACCTTTCTTTCGGCATGTATTAAATTTAAGTTGTTAATAAAATTATGGTTATTTTATAATATTTTTAGCTTACAAAGCTCCTTACCTTTAAATCAGTTATTTGGGTTCTTCAACGGACCTCGAAAATTTTCTTTGATAAAAAAGAAATATTCTATTATCAACGATTTTCAACTACGAGATCAAGGTATTTGGGTCCATGTGATTTTATAGGCTCTACTTCTTTCTTCGACAACAGCGTTAAAACTACTACTTATTTTTGTCAATCTATAAGACATGGATCCCAATTGAAAAAAATAAACTTTTTACCTTGGGCATCACATTTCCGAAGTTTGATATGCGGCACACTAAAAGATCGTTGTGTGGACTCTTGGGCATCGTGTTTCTAAAGTCCACTACGCTGCATCTCTAATCATCAACCCATCACGCGGCATCTCTGATCGTCAGCCCACCACGTGGCTTGCATGCCTGCTGCAATGTGTCTCTTTAGGCATCACATCCCTAAGGCCTACCATGTAGCATGTCCCTTAAGCCTACTATGCAGCACATCAGGCATCGCGCCCCTAAGGCTCGTCACATGGCACCTCTCATAGGCGCATACATCAAATATTGGATTTCTCCAAAATAATTTCAAATCACTCATCAAGACGTGTCTCCATCATTTCATTCGTTGCCACTTCCCTTAGGGGGAGTATTAATACTATGGTAAATAATCATGTCAAATCTCATAATATCTTTTTTAAACTTTGAAGATATCTCCCAATATTCTCGGGATAAACATGGATCTAGTTGTCATATACAATACAATTTTATATTGACTGTAACTCTTCTCCTATATTGATTGAGACTCTGCATCTATAAATAAAGGGCATTGAGGTACGCCTTTCATATCATGCTAGTTACTTCAGTTTATCTTTTTCTCTCGAATTATATACTGACTTGAGCGTCATAGTAGTTTTGCTTACGGGCGGAATGATCTCACCATTTGTCTTTGATACACATATATATTTTGGGGGTGGTTCAATTCAGTTTATGGGTGAAAAATCATTTATTGCATCATCGCTCGATATTTATTGAATTTATGAAAATCTTAGTTTTAGTTTTTTTTTTGGGAGGATTTTTCTGATTTTTAATTGATTCCTGACCAAAAAATAAAATGTATCAGCGAAGAGGAAAACATTAATGATATGTGTTGAGAATGATGTGTAAAAAAGTCGTTGTCCCATATTATGAACTTAAAAGATATATTTGCTCATTATAATGATTCTGGTTACTCATCACATAACCAATTGGTTATGAGTATGAACCATGTATTTTAACATGGTATCAGAGAGGTTTTTTCATACGATTGGCTATTCCACCAACATACTCACCGTCCCCCGTATCATCAATCCACGCGTTTGACTTATATGAGAAGGAGTGATGAGAAGTTTTTGTCCCACATTGGTGGCTTAAAATCTATATTTGCTTATTATAAATGATTCTAGGTTACTACTCTCATAACCAATTGATTATGAATAGGTATCCCACGAGTTCTTAACAATAGGAATTTCTTTTGGTGGCAAAGAAAAATCATTAACAAATAAAAATTGTTATGAGTTATATGAGATTAGAGTCCACCTTCCTTTTAAATATAATAACAGTTAAAAAGGTTTTGGTAGATAATCTTATTGATTTTGAAAATATACAATTTATGAACCCGTGATCTGAAAATAGGTACAAAATGCATCTCCATGTATGATTTGTGTTATATTGACACATCTTTTGAGCTTTGGAATTACATGTTAGAAATTAAATTGTAACCTTACTGGAGTAAATTGTACCTAATAATAACATGATGATGTAATCTATCTATTTTGAATAACATAGAGGACAATCTACACTAAAGAATAACATAAGGGTGTATATTACATCCAAAATTAGAAGAAGAAAAATTGACAAAATTTATCCTATGATAATTTAGCCCATAATGGTTTCGATCATGCGCAATTTATTTTCATGTGAATTCAAAATAGACAGAATGTTTCTTGTGGTTTTTGAGTATGTGCAAAACATCACATTCTAAATGAGAGTACTTTTGTCATAATAAGTGTTCGCCGCCATGTTTACGCCGCGTGTTCGCTATTGAGACATCAACTTAATTACAACATATCACCCATTATTTTTCGATTTGCTGACAATTTACCTTTCTGTAAATCTTTAATGATATTTTACCCCTATAATTTGTAAATATATATTTTATTTATGTAATATCGCTAATAGATATGATTTATAAGTAGACATTTTATATTATGTGGTTTGTAAAACATAGCATACTATCATCATTTATACACGGAGGGGTATTTTACACATTTATAAATTATGTAAGGTAAAATATATATCTTCAAATAATATGAGATAAATTATATATTTTAAAAATTACAATGAATAAACGATATATTTTTAAATTAGTGCTATGAATTATCTATTTGAAAAAACTATCGTTATTTAACCTTATATTGCAAAAGTCATTATAGCCTAACATTTTTCCTCGGGTCGCCAAAAAAAAAATCTCAAGACCCATCCAACTAAAGCGAGAGAAATAGCTTTTAAAACTTTTCCATGGTTTCAATCCATTAGTCTTTCAATGGTGCTCCATATTCAAGTTTTCTTCCCATCACAATGATTTTCCTTACAAATTTTTGAATTATTTGAAAAATATTGAAAATGAAGAGAGAAAAAGAAAGATTGCCAGTAATACAGTCACACTTTATATATTCACTTTATATATCTTATAAAAATTAATATACATGCAAATATTAAACATATACCAGTACACGATTTTCAGAAGAATGAGATATGAATATGAATATTATAATATTAATATATTATAGGTTGTAGGGGTCCCTCGCTTACTATTGCAGACTATTCCACGAAGACAGTTGTCTCCATTTTCCCACCAACAAAAATTCACAGGCGAGTTTCTGTCTTCTTACTCCGAAACACACCCCACCGCCTACTACTTTTATCCACCCCCTCCCACGCTCTTTTCCATCATCTAACCTCTTTGATGGCAAAACTTGTGGTCGAAGTTCTTGATTCCGTTGATCTTATGCCTAAAGATGGACAAGGGAGTTCAAGTTCATATGTAGAAGTAGAATTTCAAGGGCAGCGTCAGAGAACCGCCACAAAGTTCAGAGATCTCAACCCTTTCTGGAATGAAAAGCTAGTGTTCAATTTGAAAAATCCTGGAGATTTATCCAATGAGACGATCGAGGTATGTGTGTACAATGATAGCAAACACGGCCACCACACGAATTTTCTTGGAAGGGTTCGGATTTCCGGCATGTCTGTTCCATTTTCTGAGCAGGAATCCGTTGTTCAGAGGTATCCTCTTGATAAAAGAGGTATCTTTTCTCGTGTAAAGGGTGATATTGCTTTGAAGATGCATACAGTGATACAAGAATCCAAGTCATTTGATCCCGTAGAGGAAATTCTGCAGCACGTGAATGGTGTGGAAAATCATCATCACCATCATAACAATAATAATAGTTATGATAAGGCCACAGAAAGTACTACTACACCATTGCAGGAGGTCAATACTAATAAGTTCGATGATGAGTGTCAGTACATGGAAAATCATGTGAAAAACAAGAAGAAAAAGGAAGTAAGGACTTTTTACTCCGTGGGGACGGGTTCCCGTGGCGGTGGCTTTCCTCCACGACCGGTTGAAAAGCCGGCATTTATTGAATCCCGGAGCGATTTTACTAAGGCTGGACCAGTTTCTTCGGCCAGTGTGATGCAAATGCAATTTCCGGGGCAGAAACCTGAGTATGCTGTGGTGGAGACTAGGCCTCCAGTGGCTGCGAGAATGGGTTACTGGGGAAGGGACAAAACTGCAAGCACTTACGATTTGGTAGAGCAGATGCATTTCTTGTATGTGAGCGTCGTAAAAGCTAAGGATCTTCCAGTGATGGACATAACTGGGAGTCTCGATCCGTACGTTGAGGTGAAAGTTGGGAACTACAAAGGGGTGACCAGGCACTTCGAGAAGAATCAGAATCCGTTGTGGAATCATGTTTTTGCATTTTCAAAGGAGAGATTACAAAGCAATTTGATCGAAATTACTGTGAAGGATAAGGATCTCGTGAAGGATGATTTCGTGGGTAAAGTCTTGTTTGATATAGTAGATATCCCTCAACGAGTGCCGCCTGATAGTCCTCTGGCTCCTCAGTGGTACAGATTGGTGGGCAAGAAAGGGGAGAAGATCAATCAAGGGGAGATCATGCTTGCTGTTTGGATGGGAACACAAGCTGATGAAGCCTTCCCTGATGCTTGGCATTCTGATGCTCATAGCATAAACCAGCAAAGTCTTGCCAGTACACGATCAAAAGTATATTTCTCGCCGAAATTGTATTATCTTCGAGTCCATATAATCGCTGCTCAGGATCTTGTTCCGTCGGATAGAAGCCGACCCCAGAAACATATGTGAAGGTGCAGCTTGGGCATCAGGTGAGGCTCTCTAGACCTTCCCCAATGAGGCACATTAATCCAGAGTGGAATGAAGAGCTAATGTTTGTAGCGTCTGAGCCTTTTGATGAGTATATAGTAATCAGTGTGGAAGAAAGAATTGGACCGGGCAAGGATGAAGTTATCGGAAAGATTATAATACCAGTTAGGGAGGTTCCACAGAGATTTGAAACAGCGAAGATGCTGGATGCTCGATGGTATGCTCTCCTCATGCCTTCTGTGGCAGAGGAAACTGGGGAGAAGAAAAAAGAGGTGAAATTTGCTAGCAGAATTCTTCTTCGACTCTGCTTAGATTCTGGTTACCATGTTCTTGATGAGTCCACGCATTTTAGTAGCGATCTTCAGCCGTCATCCAAGCATCTGAGAAAGCATTGCATTGGAATTCTTGAAGTTGGTATTTTAAGTGCTCGAAATCTGCAGCCCATGAAGAGCAGAGATGGTAAGTTGACAGATGCTTATTGCGTAGCAAAGTATGGGAACAAATGGGTCCGAACCAGAACTCTTCTTGATTCTCTGCATCCTCGTTGGAACGAGCAGTATACTTGGGAAGTTTATGATCCTTGTACCGTAATCACGATTTGCGTTTTTGATAATTGCCACATCAATGGGAAAGACGACGCAAGGGACCAGAGAATCGGAAAGGTGAGAATCAGACTTTCAACCTTAGAAACAAATCGAATTTACACACATTCCTATCCATTACTGGTTTTTTCTCCCTCTGGTTTAATGAAACATGGGGAGCTCCACTTGGCAATACGTTTCTCGTGCACAGCCTGGGTGAACATGGTGACACAATACGGGAAGCCCTTGCTCCCAAAGATGCATTATGTTCAGCCCATATCCGTCAGGCACATTGACTGGCTCCGCCACCAGGCTATGCAAATAGTGGCAGCAAGACTATCCAGGGCAGAGCCTCCCCTCCGAAGAGAGGTAGTCGAGTACATGCTGGATGTAGATTACAACATGTGGAGCCTGAGGAGAAGCAAAGCCAACTTCTACCGCATAATGTCTCTTCTTTCTGGTATCACATACGTCTACAGATGGTTTGATGGCATTTGTAACTGGAAAAACCCTCTGACGACAATCCTCGTCCACATTCTGTTCTTGATACTTGTATGCTACTCGGAGTTGATATTGTCAACAATCTTCCTATACCTGTTCGTCATTGGCTTGTGGAACTACCGGTTTAGGCCTAGGCTTCCGCCGCACATGGATGCTCGACTTTCTCAAGCAGAAAACGCTCATCCAGATGAACTGTCCGAGGAATTTGACACATTCCCAACTTCTCAGCCAACTGACCTGGTGAGGATGAGGTATGACAGAATGCGAAGCGTGGCAGGAAGAGTTCAGACCGTGATAGGAGATCTAGCTACACAAGGGAGAGGGTACTCAGTATACTGAGCTGGAGGGATCCCAGGGCCACAGCCATCTTCATAGTGTTTGCATTGATCAGTGCTGTGTTTCTGTATGTCACTCCATCCCAGGTAGTGACAGTGCTGAATGGGCTTTACACGCTGCGCCATCCCCGATTCAGAAGCAAGATGCCATCAGTACCCGTCAATTCTTCAAGAGATTACCAGCCAGGTCAGATTGTCTTCTTTGAGGTCTTTACATTGAGGAGCTTCAGAAATCCCTAAGGAGAAGCAGGAACGAGGCTAGTGCGCATCCTTCACAACGAATTTTCTTTTCACATCGAGTGATGTTTATGATAATGTTCATTATTTTGTTGATTGAAATGAAGAATTCAAGTGTAAGTATATATAACTAGTTGACAAAATTCCAGATTCCAGTTGAGTAAGCTTGTAAAACAGAAGAAATGTGATTTATTGGCATTGAATCTAATATTTAGTAAATTGTACCAATGAAAGTTTTATGACACTGCATATCAAACACTTGAACTATGAAATCCCAATACGTGAACGCTAGATAATCACATTCTTTAAAGCATTTTGTCTATAAAACGCTCCCAAGCCGTCCGGTTGGAAGCTCATCGGAACCAAACTCACAATATTATGTATATCTTCAAAGTCTGCTTCTCCTTTCAAGTCTTGAAGGTGTTTTATATCAACGGATGCATCGAATTCTGTAAATATCTATTATGTAGCATTATTATAAATTAATGTCATTAAATATGAATGTGGTAAAAATAACATAAATAAATTAATAAATTATAATTTAAATGTATTACTTGTAGTTATATTCTGTTGTATAGATTCAAGTGATTTTATATCAACGATATTTATGATATCTTGAGAAATTTTATATTAAAATATAAGGTATAAGCATAGAAAATTTAATTATACATAATAGTAATCAAAAACAATCATGTTTTACATAAATTCATTAATTATAAATTTGCATTTGTATGTCTTCGTTATTCCACTATAGCAACAGATGCAGTGTCCCCATTTTCCACCTAATCTAATTCGAAAACGAAGTGTTTGAATGATCAGGAGTGAGAAATTCTTTCGACCTTCGGAAATGGTAGTTAAACTAAATTATATACGTCTCGCAGGACGAATCTACGTGGACTTGAGGAGGCAGCTGCCCCCCTCAAAAACAATGTTATATATTTTATGTAAGCAACTCAACAAACATAGTGCCATGGTGTAGCGGCGAGGGAATCCTTTGTTTGTTTCCTTGTATCGAGAGTTCGATTCTAGGTAGGAGCAAGGTGATGACGTGTTTGTTTTTCTGTTTTTTTAGCATACATGCGTTGTTATTATATTATATATATTTGTGTAACGAAAAGCAGTTTAATTTATCTTCAGCAATTTTAATTTCCTTACACAAAAAGATCATAGATGTTGAGGTTCAACAGTTGCCTCTGCTTTGTGATCGATCGAATACGTGGTGTTTGTGCCAGTGTATGGTTGAAAAGATTGATGTTGTAGCATTACCCTTAACTATAGTTATTGGTAAAATTGTAAGCGCTCGAACCTACAATAGATTTTGTTACTAAGCAGTTTAAGACAAACTAGTTTAATATAATCATTTTCCTTAAAAAAATGGAAGCAATAAATTTTTATTAATTTTAAAACAAATGATTTTTCAGCTTGAATAAATACAGATTTACTATTATTTCCTTCCAATTCGGAATAACACTTAGCTGTCTAATAATTTACAATTCATCAATGGACAAATATAATAAAATATCAATAAATTGAGCAAGTCTATTCCTTAAATATCAATAAATCGAATTGTAATAATTAGATTGTTACAATTAAATTCAGTAAGCGTATTATTTTTTGAAATCAAGCAGTCCATTTCTTGAAATCGAATTATAATTATTTACCTAGTGATTTTTTACCTATAGTTTTTAACTAGGATATTTAGCATGAACTTTGGTTTAATTTTATGTAGATAACTTTTGCCCCCCCTCGATCAAATTCCTAGATTCGCCCCTGCGTCTCCGGTCTATACCCTTTGGTCTTGGTACATTGATAAGTGTGGGATGAACCATATTTTTAACTATTCATCCATCACTTATCCCATCATATTGTATCAAACGGCGTCTAACATACTAGGTTCCTTTACGGATGTTTCACAGGATCGCGTTATCTCCATTGATTTTGCCCTCGATTCCGGGCTTGGGATTGATAGCCTTCCTTCCTAGCATTGTCTTGGATGCCGACAACAAGAGATCGGCTGAGGACAACAATTATACTAATGCTAACTCGAAAGGATGTTCTTTTGCTGATGTCTGCTAATTTAAGTATGCTCATGTGTAGATATAGAAATCTAAAATGCCGGACGCTCATTTCTCTCTCTACATATACAATGTAACTATATAATTTGGTTGCTAAGATATAGTGGTGTAGGCATGCATGCAGGTGAGAGTGGGTGTGCATGATAACGGAAAACCAACCACGTAAAAAGACAAGCAGAGAGAGATGAATGAATGGAGCCCTGTACCTTCATTTGCTTGCGTTAAATGGGGATCCTCCTTAATTTCCTCTCCCCTGGAAAAAAGCTGAAAAAGAAAAATGAACAATTAGATTGTGGGTATGTATGTGTGCTGAAAATATTTTATACAAACAGTTTCTTTGGATCTTGCATATGCTTGCATGAATCAAACTTTTGATTTTTTTTATTTTTGATCGACATATTGGAGCAGGCAGGCTGGCCTGTGCAGGGAATTCTTATATGGAAAGCTCAAACTTTGGCAAACATTTCGCCTTCCTCCCTGCTGATTCCACCACCTACGCTCATTTTTCACCATTTGAGTCCAAAGGAAAATCGAGGAATCCAGAAGCTCCCAATACCCATCATCGTTGTTCTTCCGAGAGCTTCCTCGAGGAGCAACCATCTTGGCTCGACGATCTTCTCAACGACTCGGAAACTTTTACTCATAAAGGTCATCGCCGATCAGCAAGCGATTCTTATGCATACTTAGGTGATACGGCAGAGAAATTCAGCATAAGAGGGAAATCAAAATATGAAAGTCCATTTATTGGGAACTTAGCACCTCAAAAAGATGTAGACAGCATCTCCGTTGACGACAAGATCAACTCCTTGGATGAGAAAAGTGATCAGGTATTGGACCAATCCATTTCATCTACTTTTCAATCTCGTGTTTCCTTTTTATATGCTAGAATATTAGAATGCTAAATCAGTAAACTTTGGGGATTTTCTGGCAGGTGACAGGAGAACTGGTGGGTACTTCAGGTGTAGGGAAGAACACAGAGGAATGTAGTTCACAAACTCGTAAGGGCTTTGCTGATAAAGCTATTGATTCTCAACTTAAGCCTTCTGCATCAAAGTTGGATGCAAAGCGAGCCAAACAGTAAGTATTTCTATCATTAAGTTTCACATGGCATTCTTAACAAGTTCAAGAAAGTTGAAAGGATGCTATTATTTAAAACTTGTATCTAGTCTGAGACTGGATGCAATGCAATGTACTCAAGATCTTCAGACACTATGATGTAGGCACAATGCTCATCGTTCGCGGGTTAGGAAACTTCAATACATATCCCATCTTGAAAGTACTGTCCAAATGCTACAGGTAACTTGCCATTGAAGAATCTATTTGTTCATTATATGGTGCCAAGACTTGATGTCCTATTTCCACGTTTGATATAAACAGGAAGCAGGAGCTGAAATCTCAGCTGACTTAGATTTCTTGAACAGCAAAA
>CAJQUN010002443.1:0-26652 GCA_907163345.1 Haberlea rhodopensis | reverse complement strand
GGTTGAGACAAAGAGAGACGCCCCCAATATTAGCCCATATGTAAATAAGCCCGATCGTAATTTTGTGACATTATTATTTTTTCGTGTGTTAAATAGATTACTAAGAAGAGCTTTTATTGTTTTTTTTTTTTTTTTTAAATAAAAGACAAGCTGAAAGAAAAAATAGAAGCAATAATTTTCTGGCATCTAATGTTTCTAAAGTACTTTTTTGTTTTTTTTAAAAAAAAATCATTAAAGAATACATTTTCTTAGAATTTCTTTTTAAGAAATCATTTTTCTCCAAAAATTGTTGCATGCAAATGTATTCGACATATCCCAATTTTCTAATTTCGTGGCTTAATAGGTCCCCTTAACTACAAAAAAATTATTGAGTTGATACTTTGAAAGAAAAAAAAAGAGAGTCAGTTTTATGTTGAGCTATAATTATAAAAAATAAGTTTCCTTTTTTAACTAAAAGCAAATGCCTTAAAAAATATGTTTTTTTCGATAAAAGCTCTTACCTAAACAAAAGACAAAAGTTATAATTTTCATCTAAACACAATATAAACCACATAAATAAACTAATAATGAATTGTAGCCGATAAGTCCAAGTCGGCCTGATCTACTAATTAGTTGATTAATGCATGCAATTACAGATAATAATAATTGAGATATGATCTCCCGTCCCAAGTGAGGATGCTTAGCACCGGGGAGGGAGAGGCTAGAGTAGGGGTGGTTACCGGATCAAACCGGTCCGGTCCGGACCGGAACTGACCGGTTCCGGGCCCGTTATGGGCGGAACCGGTCCGATCCGGTCCGGGTTGGACCGGTTCCAACCCGGAACCGGATTTTTCTTTTTCTTTTTTTAAAAAGGAAAAATGAAAGGATTTATCGAAAAAAAGTTTTTTTTTTTTTAAATGGATCCGGAACCGGATCTGTTTGGTCCGGAACCGGTAAGATACCGGATCCGGAACGGTTAGAACCGATCCGGTCCGATATCAAACCGGTTCCGGACCGGACTAACCGGTCCGGTTTCGGACCGGGTCCGGATCGACCCGATCCGATAAACACCCCTAGGCTAGAGTTAACTAACTGGCAGGGGAGAAACATATAAGGGGCTAGCCTGGGCTATTAGGTTGTATACTATGACTAACCTTATTATTTAGATTGAACCAAGAAGCTGAATTAGCGGGTAAATTTTTAGCCCTTTAACTAGTTTCAACTTAATTTTTATTCTCTCTTCCCTTGATGTTTCAGCCCTTGTATTTGAATAAAACCTTATTCATTATGATATATAGATAAACTATGTATTTTGACGTCTTAAATTTATATCAATTTTTTTCCTCATATAACAGTGTATATTCATATTTAATTTAGTTCACCCCAACCTAAATTTATGGTCTCGCCCCTGCCCGTTGGGGTCAATACTAAATTTTGCATTCCCATTGGACAAAAATGCGAAAAACATAAATAATGATCTTCATATATAAATATCTATGCACATGTCATATTATCGAAATTGAGTTTCAATCTTGTATATTTGTTGACTAGCTTACGCGTTTGGCACCACATTAGAATTAAGACTAAAATTTGATTATTTAAATGATCAAAATTGCTACGAGACCAACATATAGGAATGA
Organism: Haberlea rhodopensis; assembly: GCA_907163345.1. NCBI lineage: Eukaryota > Viridiplantae > Streptophyta > Magnoliopsida > Lamiales > Gesneriaceae > Haberlea > Haberlea rhodopensis. Next base: position 25,033 of record CAJQUN010002443.1, on the reverse strand, counting down.
AATTGCAATTTCCTTAAATTTTTTGTATAATATATAATAATACAAACTCATTAGGAGATTATTTTTCAGTCCCTCTGTATTTTGAAAAAAAAAACACAGTTATTAACTAATAAATTTAGTCAATGATTTAAATATTCTCTTCCTAATGAGATCGAGATTAAATCCTTCGTAGATAGACAATTCAAAATTTATTCATTAACTTTTAAGAACGACTCATGAGTGTGTGTGCACGCAATTAACCCTAGCTTACGGGGAAAAAACGATATTGGGGTCTGTAATTTGTAAATTGTGCAAAACACGGGATTTAATCCCTATTATTATGCTAACGCATTAACCTGCAAACCAAGCCAACCAGTCACTAGGCAAATCCGGTGCGACAAACTCAGATCGAGAAAGTGTTGGCAGGTTGTCTCCATCAACTCGGACACCCATGATACTGGACCCTCTTAATTGATAGAATGCTGGTTTTACTGCTAATCGACACATTCCACAGATTCTGGTCTAGTAGAAGTTAACAAGAAATTGAAATTACCAGATTACTTGACATTATATTCGTGTATGTACCTATGTAGAATGTGCAACATAAATAATTAGGACCTGATTAAGATAAATTTATTACTAAATTAATTTAGAATAATGATCAACGAAGAACTCAGATAATCAACATGCAAACGGATTGAATACAAGCGAGGAAGAAAAAGAGGGATGTAATCCAATAACTTACAGCCTGTAGAATATTAATCCCAATAGAAAGAGATCGAAATATATATCCATAATTTCAGCCTACATAGGGTATCGTTGGTGAGTGAATGAAGCTGCCAGATGACCTGATTTCCATAAACAAGTACCAAATCTTGGAACTTATCTTCTAAATGTGGATGACATGGTTTTTTTCCAAATGAAATCTTGATAAGTCGGAGAAATATTACACCGTGACTCGATGTACAATCAGGTCAAAACAAGAAAAACCCGCATCACAAAAACGATTGAAGCCCTCAAATTAAAATTTATTAATAAGAATAATAATAATAATAAACATGATATGCAGACAAGATTATTGATCATGTAAGGGGCTAGTTGATTGTTGGATTGATAACCTTAAAAATGGGACTTTTTACTAACCAGATCATGCTGGCAGCTTCAACCTCTCATACCAACGAATACATGGAGAGTAGAAGAACTGACATTCATTGGCAAAGTTTAATTCCTGCCATTATCATATATGTGTATATATAATACACACACGGTGCTGGGGACTGGGGTTGCTGGTCTATTCTTAAAACTTGCATCGACAATATCATATCCTCGACCTTTCTTTTTTATTTCTTTTGACATATTTTGCCAAGGCCAGTATTGGCTAATGTATAATATAAGTTATGCATGGTCAAAAATATTAAAACTGAACTAAGTATGTGGCTTGTAGGCTCTACATATCAACTAAGATAAAATTTATATTTAACCAAAAGTTTTTTTTTTTTTTAAAACGATCTACTAACCAAAACAGGTGGCATTTACATACACACCTTTTGAACTTGAAACCTCGTAATTATATAGCTCTACTCAAACTATGAAAACATTGCATTAGATCCACATATAAGGTCCCCTTAATTAAAATTGGTATTTGGAACGATGCGTCACATGGGATATGTCTTTGGTCAAGACAAATTGCAGGGACCTTTTATAGGAACTGATCAAACATATTGCCTTCTTACATGTGTGTTTTCAATATTGGTTGCACATAAACTTAATATTTTAGAAGCGTGACAGTATTTTTTACTTATCCCACTTAAGATCAAATTGTCGGATTTATTGTTTGATTAATAGACCTATAAATATGCAGTCGAGCCTCCTTTTTTTTTTTTTTTTTTTTTATATTGGGGAACCCGCAACTGCTACTTTTTGGCTGTGTACTGCGTAAACAATCGGGCTGACGCATAACCTGCAATCCACGTCAGTCAGGTAACTGGCAAACTTTGTGCGACACATGTGATATGTTCTTATTTTCTCATTTTTAGGACCAAAAAGAAAAAAAAAAGAAATGCTACAATACATAAAAGTTATATTGCAGGGACACTGACACTACACGGCATGAACACGACGACATGTATTATATTACAAATACTAAAATTCACATTTTTTAAATTCTAAAACCATGTAAAATCAACAAAAAATATTCTTACCAAATTCAAGAAGCATATAAATAAATACATGTCACTGGAATCATCATAGTATCACTCATACTAACACCAGATACAAATTACTTTAACTAATATAAAGTTTAACAAACACGTCCAAATAAAATATAACACCAAAAATATTCTTACCCAATTCAAAATAATATATATAAGTCTATCACTGAAATATCATAGTATCACTCATATTAACAGCAAATATATATTATCTCAATTAAAATAAAGTTTAATTAACACGTTAGCCAAACATTTAAATTGTACAGTTAACACCCAAAAGTGTTCTTTCCGTATCGGTCGTGTCCGACACAGGTGTCCGATTTTGAGACGAGTGACCGATACTGGTGTCCGTTTTTATTTTTTTAATAAAATTAATGACACGTCATAGACGTGTCGAGTACTGTCCGAGAAGTGTCCGACGCTGCACCGAATGATTTTTAGGATTGTCCGTGCATCATAGAATAAAAGTGATTGTCACTCAATTTCATAGAAACGCAACGCATTTGAAAATAGAGGATTTGTGAATTGTGGGGAGAATATTTTTGTCTCGAGCTTTAGCTTTGGCATTTAGTTCTTATGTCCATGTTTGACAAAACATTGACATGGGAGACAGACAAGGCTGGCATAATTAACACAAAGGACCACTATATACACTGCTGAGCTTTAATTTCTTTTTAGAACATAGTTTGATGTAATGCATCACATGGTCCTATTTGTAATTTAGCTTAACAGAATTTAAACCTTCATGTGATTATGGTTGGTTTCTAGTGCCGGTGGTTGTATACTTTTCTATTCAGCTTTTTATTATTATTATAATTATTTTATGGAATCAATTTTTTTTAATGCTTGATATAATAAGTGAGTGTTTGCAAATACTTTTGCAAACTGCTTATCAGCTTTTCAGATAAAAAAAGCATATTTTGAGTGTTTTATTTCTGTGCTTCTGCTATTGCTTCTCTAAAAATAAGCAGAAAAAAGCAGAATTTGATAAGCAGGTCATGACATGCTTTTGACTGCTTTAAGTTATTTTGTGGCAGTTTTGTAATTAATTGAAGTTTATTAAGCTGCTTTTTTATTTAAATAGCAAACACTAAATGATTTTGCTTAAAAGCAACTTTTTTCAACTTTAAGCAAAAGCAACGTAGAAGCGCTTTGAATAAGCAATTGCAAACACGCCCTAAGGATGCTAGCTTGATTTCTTAAAAGCAAGAGATATATTTTGAAGCCCAAAAAGAAACAGGCCAGAACTGGCCCATCAAAAGGATGTTATATTTTTAAGGCTGGGCTATGTACCAGAGAATTTCGTTGTTTTGGGCTTTGTGGGTCCAATAAGGTTGGGAGCATGCAGCCCAAGAATAAGGGCAAAAATGTAATTCTAAGAACCTCACCAATTATTATGAAATGTTGATCATCTTACGTATGATCGGGGAGTACAGTTCCAACCGATCACCATCGCCTCCGCCTTTTACCATCAAAACCCCAAAAATTTCTTCCCCGATCGCCTTTTTACACCTAACGAATTTAACGAAAGAATTACAAAATTATTAGTTATTCTTCGAAGTTGTTTGAGATCTCACAATCGATCGAGTTAGGGCTGGTTTTATTTTAATAATATTGGAGAGAGAGAAAATATCAGGAATTATTTTGACCGGCGATGGCGTTGTTGTTGGAGGACATAGTGAAGTCTGTGGAGCAGTTGTTGAAGCTGATCAGCAAGAAGAGCCAGGAACAGTCCTACGTAGACCCCAATCTTGACCCTGTTCTTCTTGTGCCCGGTATAGCCGGTTCGATTATAAACTCCGTCAATGATAAACCGGTAAAAAGGAGCGGGTATGGGTCCGGATTCTTGGGGCTGATCACGAGTTCCGGGATAAGCTCTGGTCTCACTTTGATCCTACCACAGGTCCATTTTCCACAACTTGCTCATTTTGCATCAGTTATTGAATATCCATCTGTTGGATAAATGTATCCGATTGATTATTTTCTTTTGTTACTAGGTTTTATTATTTTTTTTTTTATATTTTTTATTTTAATTTTTTCCTTCACTTCAACCGCCGTGATTGCTTTGGTATTTCTTGGTGTTATTGTTATGGCTGGATAGAAGATTTCTATTATTCTTTTGTCGAAACTTTTGTCCCGCGTGTTTTATTTCCCCCAAGGTAGCAGTTGTGAGAAAAAGGTTAAAAAACATGATTGCAATTAACTGTCTTTGTATTGAACTGCCTGTTTTTAATCTCTTCTTATTTTAACGAAAAATGCCACGAAGTATGGAACTCAATTCTTCTGAGAGGAGGTGGTTTAAAATTCATGGAAAAATATAGACTCGGTATTCAAGCTCATTGGTCCTTTTAACCAGCAGAGATATACTAAATTTCTTCAAGGAGGTGAAATGTAGCAAAAAAAGTAACTGTTTATTGGAAGTTAATTAACATTAGATCAGCCATCAGCCATCAGCTATCAGCTGTGCTATTCACTATTCTAATAGCTGTTTGCTAACTCAGAAGGTCTCTTCTTGCCATGTAATGTTAGTTTTGTGTGGTATGTTTGATGGACTTTTAGAAACACGTTTTCTTTATCAGTCTACAGATATGACATACTTTTCATATCTTGATACAGGTAGGACAGCAACGATGGATCCTGACACACATATTGAGGTTCCTGAAGATAGATACGGACTTTATGCTATTGACACTTTGGATCCTGACATGGTGAGCGCCGCCTTGACTTTGTTTATCTGGTAGATTCATCTTTACATAAATCTTCCTATTTGGATATCATACCAAGTCTCTTCAATCATGCTTTTCTTCACTAACATACTAATTACATTTTTACATTGGACCTTTATTTGGATTCTGCTTTCTTTTTGCAGGTTATTGGTGGTGATTCTGTGTATTATTATCATGACATGATTGTTGAAATGATCAAATGGGGCTACAAAGAGGGAACAACACTTTTGGGTTTGGATATGATTTCCGCCAAAGCAACAGGTAACTCTGCCTGAGTTGTGACTAAAGTTTGTGTGCTACTGGAGGTTTCTTTAATGTCATGAAAATGTAGAAATTTAAACTATCTTACGGTCATTTTTGACACAAAGTTAGAGCCTAATATCCTTTGTTTCTCAGTAATTACGATCCACATAGCCTTAGATTTGAGATTCACTAGAGGTTAGCGCTTCTCCAGTTTCCTATTTTTACTGGGTAGAATAAGTAATGATCTATAAAACTCAACTTATCTTTTGGAGCCACCATTATTGGTGAGCAACATTTACTTGGCTATTGGCAGTAACGAAGCCTTTAAAGAGCTTGCAGTTTAGATTGGATTGATAAGCATTGTGATGGTTGTAGCAGATGGGCCTTTTTCATTATCAACTGTTGAAGGCTTACTCTCTTACTTTTTATGTTACTGTTGCTTAAATGTGGCACTGAGATACTCTGACTAGGACAATGGGTGCAATATAAAATTTGTGAGACAGTGAACCATATCCATTTGGACCTATTTAGCTGGTTGGTTGTGAATGGGTTGGAAATGTTTCATTCATACTGATTTAACAACCCACCGGGTCTGTTCCACCTGGTTCCTAAGAGAACCTTGTAAAATTTATTTGAATTCTCTATCAGATGCTCTCATTCTTTTTCATGATGATGACTTTTACCTGTGTATAAATGAATGTGTACCGAACATCTGTAATACTTTTGATGATTTTGATACTTTGAGATAACTGTCTACTTCCCGCTTCCGTTCCTTTATTCCAGGTTTCAGGGAACACTGGAGCGACTGGCAGCGAAACTTGAGTCAGTTTACACTGCATCTGGGGGAAGAAAATAAACATAATAACTCATTCAATGGGTGGCCTTTTGATAAAGTGTTTTATGAGCCTACATGTTGATGTAATACCCCCACTCTTCCTCATGTTTATTCCATTTTGTTTCACTCTTTTCTCACCCTCAAAAATTAGCTCACCTGTATCTGTTTTTTTGTCTGTTAACTATTGCATCTTTTTTGTGGCACAATCTCTAACAAAGATGGCTGTGTTGTAGATCTTTGAGAAGTATGTTAAAATTGGATTGCAATAGCTGCACCATTTCGAGGTATATTTTTTCTTTAACTATGGTTTTGGTGTGTCATGGGCCGATGTTGTTTTGTGCAGTTATCACTTGTATGCGAACTGCTCATTAATACTTTGTTGTGGAAGGAGATAATTGATAATTTATAGTAAGTTTAGAAATGCTTGGCTGCCACCACCCCTAGAGGTGAAGTGTCATAAACCTCTCCCACTAGGGGAGAGGCCTAGGTTCGAACCCAGGTTAAAGCACAAAAACCCCACCCCCATTGTATCAAAAAAGAAAAGAAAGAAAGTGGCTCTTTGTTTCCTCCATATACATCAAGAAAGAGTACTGTGTATCATTATAGTTTTTGTTTTTTCTGCTTTGGAAATCTATGTCAGTTCTGCGTCTGCGTGTTGTTTTTTATGGCTGAGGTGATGACAGCCATTGAATTTCTATATCGTTTGGAAAGAGAGAATAGTGTACCTCATCTCCCAATTTAAGATGTTTGATAAAATGCTCTGTTTAATATTTTAACAGGTGCACCTGGATATATAGCCTCCGCATTATTGAATGGAACTTCATTTGTTGAAGGGTGGGAACAGAATTTTTTTATTTCAAAATGGAGTATGCAGCAACTGGTATACACTCCAGTACTAACTACATCAATTTCTGTTTTGTTGCTTTTCCCCTCATCCTACTATCAACTACTTCCTGTCCGTTCACATCCAGTTGTATTTTACACTATAGGCATTAGTAAACCTCCTTACCATGTCTAATCTTTTAAATTTTGAGAGGGGAAAATCAATTTCACTATGTTTAAATTGGTCCCACTTCTTGAAATGAGAGAGATTTGATTTTGACAGTGTACGTCTAGTTTTTTCCTCGCATAGTGGAATGAAAGGACTGCCTGAATTTATTATCATAATTAGTAAGCCTTTTTCTCCATTCTTTCCTTCTCCTCAGACAATTTAACTACTTCTGATTTGTTTCAGCTGCTTGAATGCCCATCAATATATGAATTGATGGCCTGTTTAGATTTTAAATGGGAACACATTCCACTTCTTCAAATATGGAGACAGAAATGTGATAATGATGGAAATTCTACTGTTAAGCTGGAGTGTTTTCCTCCTGTAGAAGCTATATCTGTCTTTGTGGAAGCGCTTTCTATCAACAAGGTGAGCTATAAATTTAATTATATACATATATATATGAGTGATTGGATGCACAGTGTATGTGTCTTCAGCCATACTAAGTGAATTCCTCTATATAATATATATCATGTTGTGAATATTTGATTGATGACGTAGGACATTAGTCTATAGCTTCAATAGCTGGATAGTTTGTGTATGTGATTATTTTTACCATCATTGATGAAGTATATTTAACTGGTGCTTTGGCATTTTACATTCAGAGACTACACTACCTTTAATATTTTTTATGTAATGTATTATTGTGCAGGTAAATTACGAAGGTGCTGATGTTACTTTACCTTTTAATATCGAGATTTTGAAATGGGCTAATAAGACACGCGAGTGTTGAGTCGTGCTGAGGTTCCTGACCACATTAAGTTCTACAATATTTATGGCACAAATCATGAGACACCTCATAGCGTTTGGTACTTGAAACTTTCTTTTCATGCTACTTTTTATTATTGCACATGGTATATGTAATATTTACGTTTGCTCACGTAGTTATATGCGTTATGAAGTGCAGATGGTCTATCTTGTACCAATTTAAGTTTGTTTCATGTTCACTATGTTATTATTGTTTGCATGTAATGAATGCAGTAATCTCATGTATGCAATGCTTGCAACTACCACTCTCATGTAAAGTACTTTCAAACATTCCAGCATAAGGTCTTCTTGTTATTATTTTAATTTTCATCTAACTATTCTTTTATTTTAATTCTTCAGTATCTCTTATCTTTCCACCCGATGTATCTGCATGATATGGGGACACACACACCCAAGGGCGGACTTACTCACAGGCAAGGTGGTGGGGGCAAGTGCCTGTCTTGCCCAAAAAAAAATTTTGTTACCTTAAAAAAAATGCAATTTTACCCTAAAAATTTGTATTTTACCCTTAAATTATTGCCCAAAAATTGCACACAAATCCTGGTCAACTAACACCTGAACATAATGATGATTAAAACATTATGTAGCAAATTCAGAGTAAGAGTGGATGGAAGGTGCATGCAATGAACTGCCAAAATATTTGGAAAGGTTTGAGTTTTTTGAAACTTTGCAAGTATATTAATGTTGATGGTGTGGAAACTGTTCCAATGGAATTGCAAAGGTACGTTTTTGAATGCAATTTGATTTTGAAACTAGTTAATGTAAATTAGTAAAATGATGTATGGCAAGAACTGTTGCGAAACTGCATGCAGAATTTACTCAATCATTGCCTTTAAAATTTTAACAACGGTTTGGCAGGAAATAATGGGTGAATTTCATACATTAATCTTCTGGAGGATTACCAATTCGCTTCTTAACTCCCAGAGTTGCATGTATTCTGATCTATTCTGCTTTTAGATTGCTATTTCTGCTTTTTCACGTTTGTTTATTTATTCCTTCATGCTCGACATTAGCTGTATGTTTTCGTTTCTACTTAATAAAGGGCGTTGCAGTAACTTGGTGTTACCCTTGGCTCCCTTTCTTACAGGCAGACGGGCTTCGAGCAGAAGCAAGAATTGGAGTCCATGGAGACCACCGAGGAATCATTTGTGATCATCATGTGTTCAGAATTCTCAAACGTTGGTTGAAAGCAGATCACGATCCTTTCTACAATCCAATAAATGATTATGTAATTCTACCTACTGCTTTTGACATCGAATACCACAAAACGAAAGGGTTTCAAGTTACTTCTCTGAAAGAGGAATGGGAAATTATTGGGGACGACCAAAATCTTGAAGAGTCGGCGGAGAGAGAGCCGATGGTGGGTTCAGTCTGTGTCTCACGTATGGGAGGTGACGAATCTTTGCATGAAGAGGCTTGTGCCACCATTATAGTTGAAAACCAACATGGTGGTAAAAAGCACGTAGAGCTCAACGCCGTGTCCATCTCCACAAATGCATAAAAACCTTGTATAAATAGATGATATTTGATGATGTTTATGCTTTCCATGTACTGGTTTCTGTACATAAATATTTGTATCCATGATAACATGGTATTCAAGAATGGCATATGATGTAAATACTACATAGTAACGTTCTTCATTGTTCAGTTACCATTGTTGTACAACCTTTGTAATAACCGTTTCCGAATAATAATCTGCGTAATGCGTATGTCATGCATAACTTGTATGACCATAAAAAAAATAGGATTATGGGTTGCTACCCCATTCCCATTCACATACCCTTACGGGATATCAATCTTGGATGTGAATATTCAGAATCATGTTAGATGAGAATATTATTATCTAATGGTTTGATGTAATCTTAAGGACAATGTTTTTAAGAGGATTGTCCGTCCATTATTTATTTCAATATTGAAAGTAATCATGTAATATTTTATTAATAATTGATTTTGATCTTTTACCTATTTAAGTTTTAAAGTAATTATTATTTATATAAATCATTGGTCAAGCACTAAAATTGGTCAATTGCCACGTTCAATTCGATCAAAAAATATTACTCAAAGTAACTAACAAATTAGTTTTTTCTTCGAGTTTTGTATGGTGATACACTAATGAAGAAATTTATGCAATAATTTTGATTCAATTAAAAAATTGAATTGATTGTAGATAATTATTTGCATGACTTTTTTTTATAGTAGAATATAGAGATGTCAAACGGAGCGGACGACACGAGGCACGATACATCACGGAGCAGCACGTCACGACCCATTTTACTACAGTGACGTGCCGTGCCAGGCCACAGGATGCCGGCCCGTGGGCCGGCACGGCACGGTACGGTACTGTTGAATTTTTTTTTTAACTGTAGCGATCGATCAGCAGTTATGTGCCTACCGTTGCTAAATGTCGCCTATCGATCGGTAAAGCCAAAAATATAAAATAAAAAATAAAAAAACTTGCCGGCACTGCTCGTTTGACACCTCTAGTAGAATATATAAATGACTAAAATTGAAAAATAATTATAAAACAATTTTTTTAAAAGAACTGATTATAAAATCAATTTTGATACGCTGATATATAAAGAACCAAAAACAATACTTCATTGTACGAACACGCTTCCTACCTAAAAGGAAATTTTGCCAGAACAGGATTGACACAGAAAAAACACATTCAGAGTTCGTTTTTTATTAATACAACAAACGTATAACAAATGCATCCATTTTTCAGATGGGTTTAGTAAGTAATATAACAATACAAATACCACTTGCCTGCCTTACACATTATTGCATCATGCTTGGATAAGGTAAACACCTTGAACCAAATATGTGTAAAACAATAACATCCATTCCAACAATAGGCATCGCTCTACTTGCCAACCCAAATGCCATGAAATAGAAGGACTTGAATAATTTCAGATGGAATGAAGCGTATGTTACTTGAAATTTTAGTGACCACCCCCAGAATTTGATTGCTTTCTTCTCTTTGGTTCTGATTCATCCAACTTCAAAGAACAGAAATTTTGCCTTCAGACTTATTTTTCAACACAGAAAAGTTTCCCAGTCCAACCGCGTTTTCTGTTCCAAGAGTTGGATATACCGAAGATTTACATGAAAAGCTCGGTATGAACTGGTGCTCTATACTAGGAGAAGCTACACCAGAACCACACTTGATATGAAACTCATCATGGCTGCAAGGTGGCAGTAACTCCAGACCATAACCGATATCAACAGAAACCTGTTGCACACTTGGAACAAAGTTCTCTTCAGATTTATCTTCTTTTGAGGTAGTAATCCACTTTAGTGGTGCAGATCCTCGGAGAGCGGAATGAAATCCTGTTGAAGAGATATTTCTCTGCTCCCGCACCGCAGCTATTTAGAAAAAAAGGAGAAAGGGGAAAGAAGTACGGCAAAGATATTAGAAAGAGAACAAAGCGGAAATTATGATGAGTGGATTAAATTTTATTTCGATTTAAAACACGAACCTTGAAGCCCTTCTGGGCTTGTGATGAGATCAAGTTCAAGAAGATCAAGAAGACGTCCTAAATCAACTCCACTGGTCCAATTCTCTGGAGGTTGGCCAGCCTTCAATTTCAACCGGCCTCGATTGGCTGTCCCACCCCAGATGATTCCTACAGGCCGGTGTTTCTCCCCATTCTGACCTGTCAATAAGATAAGGCTTCCACTGTCTCCTTCAAGGTCAAAGGACTGTTGATTCTCGCCTACAATGAGAAAATCTGTGAAGAAACAAATCCCTTTTTCATCATTGTATTCTAAAGAATACGCCATTATTGTCCCAGTTGTCAAGCCAGAGCTTCTTCCAACTTTCGCCACAGGCCTCCCAACTACACTATCTATAGGAGACTGCAAATCTATTATGTGGACATCAGCAATTTCACCTGCACCTTTAACTACTGTCGTAACATTTGCCATGTTAAAATCCTCGGCAAAGGAATGAAGGCCCCATCCGCTCGAACAAATGTTTCTGAATGGTCATAAGTTTGTGTTCAGGATGTGCCAGGATCAGAATATGATCAGAAATCCACTACCACGATTATTAAAATGGAGATCCATTCGGAAGCTGAGATTCATAAAGAAGTATGGCATAGAGAAAAAAGAAACTAGTTCCTTGCTTTGGTATTATTGCAGGTCATTAGAAAATGAAAACTTACAACCCAAGGAAGGGATAAGTATACCTGGATTTGTTCCAGCAAAAGTGCCGTACCAGATATCATCAGCTACAAATGATGTAGCCCTTTCCACGGCACCTAAATACACCCCTGGCCCGAGACTTGGAGGCAAGGGATGAAACATTTTCTGGCTTGGGTAATCAAGATCAACAGCCACGTGCCGATTCGTGAGGAACCAACCTGCCTATTTCCTGTCCGGCTTTTGACAATAGCACCCAAGGTTCCATAAGTTTCTTGGTTTGCAACCTAAAAATCCATACGTTGTTATATTACTAAGAACTAGAAATAAGATTGAGGACAAAACCAAGAATTCTAACGAGGAAGAGGGCTGTCGATCCAAGATATTACATGGCCTGATCGTGACTTCAGAATTTCACACATGTGATGAATTTAACCAAAAAAATACCATGTTTGAACCCAGTTCCATAAGCAAGATCTGACAAAATCTGAGGAACTAAGAACAAAAAGACGGTAGAATTAATTACCTGGGAACCCGATCCAATCCATGGATCACTTCCACCGAAGCCATCCACAAGTTCTGTGCACAGTTGTTCCTTTGGAGGGGCTGCCGGTGCTCCATAATAAGCGAATTCAACAACATCAACATCACACCAAACGCCTCCAGGTCCCTGCAAATTCAATTCACCTATACAATTTTTACTGGAAAAAAACAGGAATAATTTTTAAAAAGGTGCTCAACCAGGCAGCTTCATCAAAAAGTAATATTCAGAGATACCAAAGATTGACAACATAAAGAGCAGCCAGTATAAAACCTCAAGAGCAGCAGGTAGACAGTGGACAGGGCTGAGCCACTGCCTGTGAATTTTTCTCGCAACAAAGACAAGTATAGCCGGTATATCAGTCAGCACACCCCTTCTAATCCGAAAACCTATCGCTGTTCCAAGACTAAAGCGGCGTAAAAGTTTGCTATGAAATGCCCTGACAGTCATCAGTTCAAGCAAGGTGGTAGCCCGCAAGCCAGTTGGCCATCGACCATGAGTTTCAGGTAGAACCGCCTTTTGAAGATTCCCAAAGTAGAGCAATCTAACTTCAGCAGCATCGGTTAACCTGTTAGAAACTGGCCATGAAAAGTAAGCAGCATTGTTCTCAGACAGCTGACAACCCGTAGCAAAGGCTTGTAATGGAGGTGGACTCGCTTCGGGAAAATTGATATTGTTACAGTAATTCCTTCCCAAATCGAAAGCTGATTCCTCTGATTTTGCAGAACCAGAGTGATGAGCTCTCAAAACCATTCTAGCCCGATCCATGTGTCAGCTTTCCTGTTGGCAGTATACAGAAAACTCGATAAGAAAAAATGCTGGAATCTACAGAAGTCAACAATAAATGAGTGAAAAACAACAGGATGATCTAAATATCAAAGACAAGAAATTAGAATTAGAAATAGCAAACCCTTTAGCCAATTCTATAGATATTGATAGTTCATGAAGAAGGTGTAATACAATTAAATGAGTTATCCATTGCCTCCGTGAAGGAACTACACAAAGCTGTCGATTCAAGAAATCAAATAGAAGCTCCTGCAACCAGAGATCAGTAAAAGCAGGATACAGGTTCAGCAGGTATACTTTAATAGTCACTCAGAGAATTTCTCACAAACTTCCAATCTGAGGAACTCATACTTGACTGAAATAGCAACTGGAAGCTAATAAGCAAGGGTATGTTGTTTATGAAACTTGAACTACTGTTATTTCACTAACCCCATAGGTTCAAGGAATGTAAAAATAACAGCAAATATTGAAAAAATTAAGGAAATGATTAACAAAAATATGTGAACGTTTCCATTGAAAAACAGCAGAATAGAACCTAATTTACAACACCAGGAGTAAATATTTTATAGAACAAGGATTTGCGTGCTTAAAGGAACAACATTAGACTCTTGAAAGCCACACCAATCTCTTAAGTTAATCGATACTCGATCTGAAATTCGATTAGCTAAAAAAAGATTGTACCACTACTGAAAGTAAATGGATGCTAACCTGTCAGCAACTCTAACATAGATTTTCATCAGCCACAATCTGCTCTGTCATTAAAAAGTTGAAACGGACATCCTGCTAGGCAATCATGAGGAAGCTAATATGTACGCCTGGAGTTCGTTTCAGTGTTCCCCTGGGAACGAGATGGCAGGGAAATACTGCGCTCCCATTTGTAAAAGGAGACTAATTTTAGAAAAGTAAATGAAATATTAAGACGTTTTTGGTTAACTGTTATCAGCGAGTAACATATTAATATTTGTGGCCTATAATTTTCAATCATTTGAGTCCATTAACAGACAATGACGAGATTAATAATTCAAGAAAGAGACTTATTATTGATAAAACATGTACCTGTTGAATTTATTATTATTATATTAATTTTCCCACTGCTCCTTTTAGCAGTGTCTAAACATTATTTTATACTGTTCTTTCTCCACCATTATCATTTGACGGTGAGATCAAATGATGGCGCACGCTTCTCTCTTTCTATTAAAAAATAAACTATTACATGTATAGAATAGAATAGTACATCCATTCTTGAGTAAAGGGGTAAAGCTAAAAAGATACTATCTTCTTTTCTCGGACTCCATTGACATAGTTATAGGTATCTGGGGGATAAGGGACCCAGGGGCATTTTCTCCTGATCGAAAAGCCGCATTTTTGCCCAATAAAGAAATCATTTTTTTCTGGAATGTCGGTTCCTCCACTCTTTTACATAAAGCGCCACTTTTTCAAACATTTTAACGATGATTTGTGCACGAAAATAGCATCTGCACAAAGAGAATATGATCCTTAAAAGATAAGAGATAATGTGATTGGAATGCTAAAGATGATGATGTGGGATCCTCGACTTGAAAAGAATGGAAATAAAGAGCTGTGAATTCACATGTGGGGGAGGGGCGAAAAAAAAGAAAGAATTCACATGTTTTCGAAGCACAAGTCAAGTGGCAAACGGTTGTGGTCTTCGTAGCAATAATTTAGGTCAGGCCATTCTTCCGAAAAGGAGAAGGTGTTGGTTTGGGCTTTAGTTTTATCCCATCGAAAAAATGAACTAAAGTGGCCAAATTTTTGGGTATAAAAGAAGGCTTGGAGCCTTTGATTTCAGTGCACCAATCAATAACTTATCTAACATTTTTTGATTTTAGATTTGATTAGATTTAGATTAGATAGATTTAGATATATACATTTTCTCTCTTGTTTAGAATCTAGTAAAATTCTTAGTATGCTTTGTGGTTGCAGCTGTGGCTGAGCTCCCACATCAGAAAAGAATTTAGTAGATGTCTTTCTTGTAAGGGGAGGGGTGTGAGTTATAAAGTGTGGCCATTGGGAAAAGCTTTGTGGGTGTGTTTGGGGTGAGGAGAAATTATGTGGTTGTTCATATATTGTATTTTCTTTTCTGGTCCTTGTGGTCTTTATCCTGATTTGAGAGTTTTCCATGTTAAATCCTTGTGTTTATTTCTCCTTTGCTTGCTTTCCACATAAAAGGTACACCCTAGGGGGTGAATTTGGAGGGTCAAATTCCCACAAGTGGTATCAGAGCCTTGGTCCTTTTGTGGCGGTGGAGTTGTGGTGTGGTAGGTGAAAACGTAGTGACTAAGGAGGTTCTGTCTAGGAAAATCGGTATTTAAGTGGACCGTTGTGACCCCACCAATTTACCTGAGAACCTTGAAGTTCTGTCTAGGAAAGATCAAGATTCTCTCTTTCATGTTACCTTACTTAGTGTGTACTATTCAGGTCTAATGTAAAATTCATCAAAGTATCACAAGAAATGTTTGGAATCAGAGTTTCAAATGCAGTCAGATTTGATGTGGAGAAATTTGATGGGAAAATCAACTTTAGCTTGTGGCAAGTGCAAGTCAGGGATGTGTTGATTCAGTCTGGTTTACACAAGGCGTTTAAGGACAGAGTATTCCCTGAAAGTAGCAGTGATACTAGTTCGACTGGTGGAACGACTAGTGCAACAGGTAAAGTTGGACTGAGCAATGAAGATTGGGAGGATATGAATTTGAGAGCAGCAAGTGCAATCCGTCTGTGCCTAGCCAAAAATGTTCTTGCAAATGTGCATGAAATGTCTACGGCGAAGGAACTCTGGGAAAAACTGGAAGAGTTGTATCAGACAAAGGGCGTCTCAAATCGTGTGTGTTTCTGAAAGAACAGTTTCATACATTGCGAATGAATGAGGGTACTACTATTTCAGATCATTTAAGTGTTCTCAATGGCATTGTTTCAGAGCTGGAATTCATTGGAGTTAGAATTGATGATGAGGATCAGGCCTTGAGACTCATCTGGTCTCTTCCACGTTCGTATGAGCACGTGAAGACGATACTGATTCATGGAAAGGATAAAATCATTTTCTCAGATGTTACTTGTAAGCTTCTTTCTGAAGAGAGGATACTTGGTGGGAGTAACGGTTCACATGAAAGTTTTGCAATGGTGGCTCATAATGGGAAGAAGAAGAAATCCGTGAAGAAATCCTGTTGGGGATGTGGACAACCTGTTCATATCAAGAAAAAATGTCCAAGAGTTGGAATATGTTCGGAAAATTGCTCTTTATCAGCAAGTGGAGATGCTGATAATGAAGTGAACATCGTCTCATCTTTTGATGTCCTATGAAAAAGGACATGTACGTCTTTATGGCATGACGTTATCCCTAAGTTGCCATGATAAAGGATGTAAGATGTTAGGGGTCTACAGTTTGCACACGGACATTGGTTTGGTTGATGCAGGGTGTGTGGGGTAAATATATGTCGATGACTGATTAACTTCTAGGAGAGCCAAAAAAGTGGGAGTTGCACCATAATTTTTCAGCAATGTTATTTTTCGACATGTACCGAATTGAAATGCTTGGAATGGTTTGTTCTGAGTGAGTATGCTTTTACGGTGGAGCACGGTAATTCTCTGCATTTAGAATTATGACTGTATTGCAGTGTTGGTAGCAGAAGCTATAGAGATCTTCATCGAGTGGAGTGTTGTGGGACGACAAAGCCCAAAGTGGAGTTTGCTGGTTTGGGCTTTAGTTTTATCCCACAATGAAAAAATGAACTAAAGTGGCCAAACTTTTTGGGTATAAAAGAAGGCTTCGAGCCTTTGGTTTCAATGCACCAGTCGATAGCTCGTCTAGCAACTTTGGTTTTAGATACATTTCTCTCTTGTTTAAAATCTAGTAAAATCTTAGTATGCTCTGTGGTTGCAGCTGTGGCTGAGTTTCCACATCAGAAAAGATTTTACTAGATGTTTTTCTTGTGTAAGATGAGGGGTTATAAAGTGTGGCTAGTGGGAAAAACTTTATGGGTGTATTTGGGGTGAGAAGATAAATTATTTGGTTATAATAATTTTTATATAGTATATTTTTCTCTCTGGTCCTGGTGGATTTTCTCCTGATTTGGGAGTTTTCCACGTTAATGTGTATTATTTCTCATTTTGCTTGCTTTCCACATAAAATGTGCATCATGGGGGGGGGGGGGGGGGGGGAATTTGGAGGGTCAAATTCCTAACAGAAGGCACCTACTCTGCCGGCAAGGTAATGCTATACGGGATTGTCCCGTGGTATCTAAGTCGATGGAGCAGAGTGAACTTGTACTATAAGTAGGTGTGGGTGGGGTTTTAGCAGGTTCTGATAGTTGTAATCGGGTACCCAACATATTGGGTATGAAAAAAATACCCCATCATAACCTGATGTGGTGGGTACCCGATACTCAGGTAGCCAACTAATATCGGGTACCTAAGTCGGTACCCGATATATCACTTTTTGTAAAACAAATTTTAATGGAACAACGATAAAAATAAGAATATTTAAAAATAAAATAAATACTTCTAAATCCGAAACAAAAACAAAAATCAAAATCATAAATAATTTCCAATATCTAATCTCAAATACCAAAATGGTTCAAATCTAAGAATGAAAAAAAATAAATTAACATCCAAAATCATAGATTCTAATACCGTAGCAGATTTGTGGTAACATTAAATGTCAGTGATTGTTGAATCGATTCCCGACTTTGATAGCTCTACAAAATACATGAAATAATGACAAGATATAAGTTGATTCTAAGAAAAGTAAAATTTTTAAGAAAAGAAATAAATTAAAGCTCAAAAAAATTTGATACATTTATCAAGTGTAATTGGTTGCAGAAACATGTGGGTATGGACGGCTGAATGAAATTAGAGATGGGCGGTCGATGCCAATTATATATTATTAAGAATCTAAGATAGGGTTAGTTAGTAGATTTAGGGTTAACTAGTATAGTCAGGGTCGGATATCCGATTGGGTTTCTGGAAGAAATATTCTACCCGAACCCGACCCGCTAATAATAGAATTTGGTGTCGGGTACTATTATAAATATTACCCGACCCGATCGGGTAATACCCGATCGGATCGGATCAGGTATCGGGTACCCGTACCCAAATTTCCACCCCTAACTATAAGGTCACAATTTGATTATCTATGCCAATAATTTTTCGGTCTGAAACTGTCTTACCGGGCTTGCCTAGTGCGGTTTACCTGATTGGTGTTATTTGCAGGCTACTATGTCTGTCAGGATATTTTATCCAGTGCACACCCAATGATAACGACTGGTGATTCTCTCGTCATAAAAAAAACTATACTATATGAGAGTACAAAAAGGTTTATACTATATGGAAGTGTTGCGCCGGGTGAAATCATAGAAAATAATAGTCGTTGGATGTGATAAACTCACACACCAAGTAATCTATCCAACTATCCAAACTACGCTAGGAGTTTTAGATGTTTTTTTAATGCCATTTTTATGACAATATCTTTGGGATAACATTCTACGACATATATTTGATTATATACAAAATAAAAAATATATATAATTTGATGTCGTCCCAACACACAATCAAACGGTAAGTAAAGCTCCCCCATAGACTTTTCCCAACTCTACCAAGAAAAAAAATACAAAAAATTTCCATGCTCTACCAAGAAAAAAATTTCTTCGTTTCGTGTTTTCGTGTGTGTGTTTTTTTTTCAGTGAGACAGTGATGTCTGCTGCTGTCATTGTCTTTTCAGGTCATTATCTTCTCAGACTTTTGTCGCAAGGATACAAATTATGCATCTTATTTGTCAATTTATCTAATCATATTTGCGTGAAAATATTAAAAATAATCATGGTTATCACATTAAAAAATATTTTTTAGTCAAAAAGACTTTAATTATACACAATGAATTATCTTTTAATCCAAACCATATGATTATTTTTAATTTAGCAAATATAATTTAGTAAATATAATACGTCATACATCTAATAGTACTAGGCAATAATTCTTGGGTTTTTTTTTTTTTTTTTTGTCTTTTGGTGTGTTAACAAAAAATTATCTAGTTGATGTGTTCATCAATTGAACGTAGAAGATGAAGAAGTTGTCCATATTTCCAATACCATTTCTATTTTCAGGGCTCCAGCTGATAGACTAGAAGAAAATAGGTGGCCCTCGTGAGAACACTCTCGTGCATCCAAGGAGGTGCCGAAATGGCCGATGACATTGGCAATTGTAGTCTTAGAAAAGGAGCAGACGTGATTAGTTTCGCTTATGATCTCAATATTGAGGTTATTATATTTATATGATTAATACATGAACTATTAAGCATCTTGTTTTGGGGTTTGTTACTATAATTCACATCGACCCTTTGAAATTGAATTGCTATTTCTTTAGACCCTTTCGAAATTTGCAATAATTTAAAGTTAATTATCATAAAATAATATCGCTTAAATATATAGATCAGTACTTTCTCAGTTTCTCCAGCATTGTATGAACAACTGAATACTTCTTCGATGTATGTTTTTTAGAATTGCTTTCTAAAATTAGCAAGTTGAAAGGATCGATGGGCAGGGAAAATGTTTGGACTGTGGAGATAAGATTTGGTGGGCCAAAATCTCCTCACCAACTGTACCGATTCATCCCATTAGGCCCACTATTGCTGGACAACCATTTAGCCAATCATTTCAGATGTCAATGGCTAGATTGTTAATTAACGAATGACATGATTTAATTATATACATATACACATTTATATATACTACGTTGCTTTAATTATAATAATATGGTATATTAATTTTTTGAATTAATCCAGAAAAGTTAAGCAAAAATAATCATGGTTCCATCTTAAAAATTTCTTGAATTACAAGATTTCTAACTCTATTGATAGTCATGAAACCTAAGTATAAATGTTCTTCCAATTCATCCATCTGTTCAATGAAAACCTGATCATTTTTCTGTAGCTGGCTCACCACTTCTCCACTGGCTTGGAACCGATTGTTCCCTCTTTCAAGCCAAAGTTGCATAGAATCATCCACGTGTTCCAGCTCGTTATTTAGCCGAGCCACAAGCCGGCCGATCGTGTCCAGTTCCCTAATCAGTATGTAAGTCCCTTTAGCCGCGGCATCAAGCTGAGCTGACAACCTTGACAGCTTGACCACTGAAATAAGCTCAAGTGAAGCAGATATCATTCCAGGCACAGCCACTAACATTCCGAATGCATGAGCCGCAACAATCACTGTTAGCGAAGCCGTAAGAGCCACGAGAAAAACAACCGAGCTGCATTTAATCAGCTTCTTCATCCGAATTTTGGATTGTGTCTTGCTGCGATGTGACTCAAGCTGTGTGAGAAGGTCGGAACACTTGGCCTGCACGGCTCGAAATGGGCCGAAGATGCAGCTGATGGTTCAAACGGGTTGGATCTTGTGAACCGTTTTTTTTGCGGGCATAATCCATTTCCAATGGATCGGTATTCCCTTCGTATATGGTCCAGGTCTTTAAGGACTAGTCCACATAAGTGAGAAGCATCAGCTGTAATCGAAAAATAAAGTGAGAAATTGTCTTTACGGGTGTGGGTCAGGCCTAAAATTTGAGTGACGGTGGTTTGATCCGGATCCAGAAGTTGCTCCACAAATATCCGATAAGAAGGAAGCCGATCCGCTGTAGTAGAGCCCACACTTCGTTGGGCTTTGTTCAAGGATAGGACCCGCATCCAAAATTCACTGTATGATTCGGTGCGAAACGCATTAGCATACTCTTCTCGAAGGTCCACATTTGTTGGATCCGAATCATCCATTTGGGCCGCTGCAAAGGCATTATTAATGCCCATTATTTGCATAACTAATAGATGATCACGATCCAATAGAAAGATACTAGTAGCAATTTAACACATGTTGTATCGATAATAGACATTCTACGTCAGTTTACCATTATGTGGTATCCCTAATTGATAGTTTTACCTAATATTATTTTGTAAATATGCAGTTTACCCAATGTGGTTCAAAATAGACCCATTATCTCATAAGGTTTACAAACTATAGCAGACACGGAGATGATATTTTGCAACTATTCACAAACTATAAGGGGAAAACTATATATTTTCACAAACCACCGGGTAAACTGCATATTTTCAAACCATAGAAGATAAACTGCCTATTTTGAACATCAGATAGGTAAACTGCATATTTTCAAACAACATGAATATAATATACTTATTTTGAAAAACATGGGGTGGTTCATTGCCAATAACCATGCTATTCTTGGGAACAATGGAAATAGAAAACAGTATATAATGTTTAATTTGATTTTTAAATTAAAGGTTTGTTAAAACCTAAGAAATTAAATAAATATAAACATTATATTATAAATAAATACATACCCTCGCAGGCGAAAAACTTTCGGATAATAGCACAAAATCTAATCTTCATTTCTGGTATGTATTTAATTTTGTAGCCAACAACCCTGGAAAATTACATCACAATAAAATATTAAAACAGGCTAGGTAAGTAGGTTGATGGAGAAATAGATCTAAATAGCCAAATTAGTCAAATATAATAGTAGCAACATAAAAGTGCTTACAAGGAAATACAAGTGTTTGATTATTATCAAAGGGATCGATGAGTTATACAATCTTAGAAGGGAAATAGTATAATTTAGGGTTCCCCCAAGTAAGTGCATAATTGACTTTGAAGAAAGATAGGATCAACAGAAGCTTTCGAAGCCAATCTGTATGTAGAAGTACCTGAGTTGACCTACACTTTGATTTGGAAATTAGAAAATTGGGAATATTTGTGATGACCCCAAAATTTGCCTATTCTAGTGTCTTTCCCAATCATGAGAGTCATTTATTGTCTTACTAAAATCATGACATTAGTCATTCAAAGTCATTCAATTGTATGATCCAAATTCTTCCAGTTTCATTGATATGTAACAATCGTGGTTATTGTCGTGGAGTTTATTTAATTTAAAAATAAAAATATTTAGATAATTTGAAATTTTTTAATGAAAATAAAAATAAAAAAATGGCAAAACTAGAAAAAAGTAAAAACATTCTACAATGGCCGCGACGACGTTCTGCGATAGCACAAAATCGTCATTATAGTTACACATCTATTTTAACAATGAACTTTGTAGCAGTGGATGTTGTTCCTGTAAAGGAGTGGCTGTCACGCCCCGGGCCCAAGCCCGCGCAAGCGCGACTGCACAATGGGCTCTTATAGCAACTACTTTGTATCCGTCATCGCTCTACGAAAATGGTTAACCCAAGTTGCTATAATAGTCCATTGTAAGCCTTTATAAACCACTTTAAATTTTCATCCACAACCAATGTGGAACAAGGGAATTACATCCCTCCTTAGAACACGACGTCCTCGTCGTGACCAACTCATCGATCCACCGCCACCGGGGAATCTAGAGGTGGCTCCTACAGGTTTAAGAGGTGCTCCCGTTATGTAGCACTTTGCCCCACAGGTTCAAGAGGTGGCTCCACGCACGTGGCACTTTGCCCCGCAGTTTCAAGAGGTGGCCCCCGTCGTGTAGCACTTTGCCCTTTTAGGTTCAAGAGTGGTGGCTCCCACGCACGTAGCACTTTGCCCCGCATGCACTTATATCTCCCGGCGTTTCCTGCCGGTGACCGGCTCTGATACCATTCTGTCACGACAGGCCCAGGCCCAGGCCCTCGCAAGCGCGACTGCACAATGGGCTCTTATAGCAACTACTCGTATCGTCCTTGGAACGAAGAGGGGTGTGGGGTGAAGAGGGGGGGTGAATGAGATCCTTAGCTACTTTAGCTTTTTAAAATGAGTTTGAAAAATAAAAAGTTTGCGCTTGCGGAAGCCTTTAGTCAATCGATAAATAGAAAGAACAAAATAAATAAATGCGTAAAGGAAATTAAAGCAATAAAAGACAAGAGGTTTGTTATAGAAGTTCGGCGATGAATCGCCTACGTCTTTCTTCCCGGTTAGATAACCTCCAACCGGGTTCCACTAGAACATTGATCTTGGCCTTGAGGGCTCCAAGTTAGCCACCACAAACTCTTCCCGAGTTTACAAAGCTCTTCCCGAGCACACTACTCTTCCCGAGTACACAAGCTCTTCCCGATCACAATACTCTTCCCGAGTACACAAAGCTCTTCCCGAGCTACCAACACTCTTCACGAGTTTCTTGGCCTTAAGGGCTCCAGGATAGCCACACACTTGCACCAACTAGACTGTTGATGACTTTGCAATTTTCCAATGCTTTGGTGTTGGAGGACCTTTACAATAGATCAAATCAAAAAACACCTTCACGTGTACTCACACAAAGAAAACAAGACTCTAACAAAGAAGAGAATTACAAACTCCAATACAACAACAATGTATGGAGATTGCAATACAATTTGAAATAATAACAATCAAGACTTTGTAGAAGTTTGTAGGTTTGTTCTTAGCTTCAAAATGCTCTAAAGCATCCATATTTATAGTGTAGAAGGCCTCCTAGGCTCCTACTAGCCGTTGCTACACAAAAAGGCTGAAATCACTCGTCGATCGCCTCAGCCATCGCCTCAGGCAATCTCCATCGCCACGCTCCAACGGTCAGCATAAATCACGGATCGCCCCAGGCGATGTCCCGATCGCCTCAGGCGATCCAAGCACAAATCCAATGCCGTAGCCTCAGCAGCTTGAAATCCTTGCATCGCCTCGGGCGAAGTCCAGATTGCCTCAGGCGTTCAACGCATCGCCTCAGGCGTTCAAAGCCATCGCCTCGGCTGATCTCCCCCTGCGCGCATGCCCGCGCATCCTCGGCGTCGCTTCAGTCGATGTGCGGGCGCGATGTCGCTCCTGGCTGCCATCGCCTGGGGCGATGGTCACCATCGCCTGGGGCGATCCAGCCCTCAACATGCACAATCGATTTTCTTTCATTCCAATCCACTTTTCATCGCTTAATCTGCATACTAAGTAGATGTATTAGTACAACAAACACAAGTTTTGTTGATCATCAAAACTCAAAGATAAACCGGGGATAAGTTAACGCATTAAACACAACCATGTGTTTAAGGCTCAACAATCTCTCCCTTTTTGATGATCACAAAACTTGATAAACTTGAATAAGTAATATGCATGAAATGTGTGTAAAAATAACTCCCCCTTAACAATTGCATAACACATACAAGTTAAGCAAGTAAAGCATTAAACAAATAACTCTCCCACTCAAACTATGCATACAAAAGCTCTCCCCCTAAACTATGCATTGTATAAAGGTTCAAGTTTATCACAAAAATTTCCCCCTTTTGTGATAATCAAAAAGCATAAAATTCAAATAAAACTAGCATAATATAACAGTTTTCACATGTCCACCATCAAGCATATAATAGGCATAAACAAGCTAAGATTTTAAATCATAGAGATGAACCACAAACATGTTGGTTAAGGCACTCAACAAATAATTTAAAAGTTTGCAATGTGTGCATATGTTCATGCATTCATGCCCAATAACAATAAATTTATTAAAGCATTAAACAATCATAATTGCACATTTTCACATAGCATATTAAATTTGAAGGCAAGGCATATCAAATACTTACTATAAAAAGATAAGCATACATCATGCATTTCAACAATTATGCTAAGGGGTATTCCATTTTATACAATGAATATTGAGCTTCAATATTTATTGGTCACAATTACTTTGTGTCAATTAAATTTTGAATTGCTCTTAACATGTAAAAAGTAAATTTTACCCTCGATGACAAGAGTGCGTTCTTGTCATTGGTCCAACGCCTCGCGCCTCTTCATAGTA